>JANDKJ010000264.1:0-56849 GCA_028551335.1 Armillaria sp. CMW 4456
CACCCACACTTACAGGAATTCCGATAGATGTCAAAGGTTCATGCTGGTCCATGTGTGGAGTGCATGGGCAACCTGAACAACTTGAGGGTTGCATGACCTGCATGCCAATGAAGATTGGACGACATGTGTTTGAACACCATCTATTTGTAGTAGGAAATTCAAATGTTGGACAGGCGTTCAATTGTATTCTCGGTCAACCATTCCTTCATTGGTTCCATGCTGCACTTAAATACCACCATTCAGGTGAAGTCATACTAGCCTTATGGAAAGATGAAGAAGGAAATAACAGACATCGAGCACCCATGGTTACAATCTCCATAGTTCAGCCCCATGACTCACACAACAAGCAAGATCTTGGACCGATGCCCCACCGTCATACTGAGAATGGTGAGGACGAACCCAAGAAGGATTTTCAATAAAGGTGGCATGAGTAGGTCACTCGTATGCTGCTAACATGGTCTCTGCCATCAGATCCCTAGAAGGTCTGATGGGTAATCCAATATACCAAGATCACGATTCACTTACTGTTCTTGACCCCCCTTCTAATTATGATTCCATACTCCACCATTATGTCTCTATAACCAGGGTTGACCCCAAAAATTTGTTGCTCACTAATTGGACACATCACATCACTGTCGACCATTCTGTTTATCTCTCATCCAATTCATCAACTCTTCCCAGGCCCACCAAGTCCGGATGCCGGTATAAGCCAGTCGACAAACAACGAAAGCCTGTTGTCGGCACAATGCCCCTGGAAGCAAATGCCCTGTTCAAACCAATACCCCAACTTCCTTTATTAGAAATTCCACACCATCCCATCTCAATTGACAAACTACCCTTCAACAGCTGGATGATGAAAGATCACCTATTGTTGTTGCTTGGAAAGGTGGAAGTTGATAAATTCTCCCAGGAGGAAGTGAACATGCTAGCATGGGTCCTTGTGCAAAGATCACATGCATTTGCATGGGACTACTCAGAGAAGGGTACCTTTCAGCAAGACTGTTATCCTGACTATCATTACTTGGTAAAAGAACACACACCTTGGGTGAGAAACTGAATTCCTACTGCCACATCACTTAAGCCTCTTTTAGTCAGAGAACTGGTGAAGGGGAAAGAACTTGGGAAGTGGGAACCTTCTGTTGCAAGCTATCATTCATCCCTCTGGGCTGTTGCTAAGAAACCAGGATCTGATCCACCAATACATATAGTGATTGCATGTGAAGACCTCAACAAAGTGACTGTCAGGGATACCCTCCTTCCCCCGAATATTAACAATTTTGCAGAGAGTTTCATCAGGTTTTCAGTGTACTTCAGTGTTGACTGCTTCTCTGGTTTCAATGCATGCATTGTGGCTGTTGAATCCAGACTGCTGTCAACATTCGATTCCCCTATAGGCCCTCTTCAGCAGACAATGATACTTCAAGGACATACAAACTCACTACAGGAGTTTACTCACTCATTTTATCATGCAATCTGCCACCTGAAAATGAAAGGGTTAGCAAACAATTTTGTAGATGATGTTGGAGTTGTAGGCCCATCTAGCTGCTATGATGACCAAGCCATATGTGACTACCCAAAGATACATCAATTCTGGTTAGAATTTGTCACTAACATTGTGTTACGATTTTTACCCCTAATTCGACCCTAACCCAGACATGCCTCGATCTCAACCCTCTATCTCACATTATCCACAAATCAGCACTTAACTCCACTCATTCACTTTGCTCATCTCGACTTCCTTCCCAGTCGGGACTCTCCTTTGTACTTACCGTTCATTATTGCTCACCTGTTCATAATGGCTGCTTCTCTGAGGACAAATACTGTCGCCACACAATGTACAACAATAGTATATGAACCATGTATTTAAGTAGGATGCTTGCACTGGTACAAACCAGCTTCAAGCTAAGTTATAAAATACCAACTTACACTTGACACTCAACCCTCTCAAAAGCCAAGTACTAAGAACTTGGACTCGTCTTTGCACTAGACAACGACTCCACCAGGAATACTCGAACATGAAGTAACCAGTTGTTTGTTGTTGTTAGAGTCACGTGAAGTTTGGGTCTAACACATTGACTGGTTTCTGTGTGCATTAGAAAGCACAGGTGTCACAATCTCTGGACACAAGTGTTGGCCAGGAGTTACACGATTATCCATAGTAGGCACTGTGGCCTCGCTTGAAGGCTGGATCGTCACCCCGTCCCTTGTCAAAAAGGTGCTTTGCTGGCCATACCCAATCTCTGTATCTGAAATCAAGATGTTCCTTGGTCTGGCAAGCAGGGCGAGAAGGTGGATTAAAGGGTTTGCATTGATAGCTTGGCCTCTGAATCAGCTCTTGCATGCCAACTCTCCATGGCTATGGACACAAGAATGTAACAATGCTGTCGACAACTTGAAATGACTACTCACCTCAGCTCCTATTCTGGTACATGTCGACTACAAACAAGCTGTGCTGGTCAATCGTCCACCTCACTCATCGGATGAAGGCCTCATTGTTGTTGGAGTGGATTCTTCATGGAAGGGTGCTGGTTGGGTGTTATACCAAGTCCATGATGGGAAAAAGAAGCCCACATTATACAGCTCCAGTACTTTCTCATGACTGCAGCAGAATTATGGCCAGCCTAAGTCTGAGGTGTTTGGTCTTTTTGTAGCTTTGAAGTCTCTACATCACTGAGTCTCACTAATCCATTTCCACTTGGAACACGATGCCACAGCATTAGTAACGATGCTGAAACAACCCAACAATGTCCCAAATGCCCTGATGCTTCAATGGATTGCATACATCTGCCTATTCGATATAGAGTTCCTGCACATCCCTGGTACTGCAATGAAGATGGAGGATGCACTGTCTCAAGCCCCACCCATCAACAATGGGTTACCTGATCCTGCAGATGATGCAGAAAGTTTCCTCGACCACTTTGAATCACCAGCATACCTCAAATCTCTTCTAGACCTTGTGTTTATATGCATTTGCAGTCCTTACAATAATATATCCCACCTACCCCCCCCCCCATTCACCCTTCTGATGCTGGCCTGCATAGGCATGCCTGTTCCCAAATTCCTTACTCTTCCCACTGAGGATGATGAGTTCTCTTTGTTGTGCCACAGGCTCACCACATCTGTCAAATATGATGATGTAAAGGCAAAAGACTTCTGGATGAGGAAGACTACAGCCTTCACAGAAACCAAGTTCCTGCTTGGAGATGAGATTGCCAATCTTGAATTCTGTGTATATGAAGCAGGAGTGACACCCATTGAGGAAGAGACTCCCCCAGTCTGAGATAATGAGAGAGGCTACTGGAATGAGATATGTGCTTACCTTTCATCTGGAACTATCCCTCAACACTATGCTACAGAGAAAGACCACAGATGTTTTGTCAAAAGGACAACATGTTATGGCCTCAGCATAGACAAACTATTCTACCTTCCCAGGAAACACTCAACATACCTGCCACATCTTGTCATTGAGGAAGTTGGTAAATGCAAGACTATCATTTATGATGTGCATATACTGGCTGGCCACCATGGACATGACACTACCTTCAAGCTACTTTTATCAAAGTTTTATTGGCCAAAGATGTTCGAAGATGTATCATGGTTTGTCAGGTCTTGTATCAAGTGCCAGAAGGCATTGGTTAAAAGGCCAGTCATTCCCTATGATGAATCATGGACTGCCCCATTAATTCACCATTTCAATATCGACACAATCCATATGCTGACAGGCAAATGAGGGTTTGAGTACCTGTTCCATGCAATAGAACCTACCATTCTCTGGTCTGAGGCTAGAGCTGTCAAACAAGCTACATCCTCCAACATGGCAAAGTTCATCTATGAAGATATCATTTGCAGGTTCGCTTGTGTCCCAGCACTGTCTATGGATGGTGGCCCAGAGTTCAAGGGAGAAGTTGCACAGCTGCTGCACTTGCTATACCAGTGCAAAGTGATAATCTCCATGCCCTACCATCCGGAGGGACAGGTGCCTATAGAGAGACACCATGCGGTCCTTGTCTCATGCCTCTTCAAGCTCACTGGGGATGCCAAGGGTACTTGGCCAAAATACATATACCCTGCTCTATTGGTGAACAGAGTCACAGTTTCCTGTTCCACAGGCTATTCCCCTTTCTTTCTCCTATATGGACAACACCCAACATTTGCATTTGACATTGAAGAACACACATGGCAAACCTTGGACTGGGATCAAGTCCACATGCATGAAGAGCTCATTACACTCAGAGCACAACAAATTGTATGACATGACAAGATCTTGCAAGATGCTACAGAACAAATACATGTTTCACAGCGCAAGGCCATCAAGGACTTAGCTAAGCATGCTCACTTCCAGTTTGACTTCGTTGATTATGAAGTAGGGATGTATGTCTGGCTAAGAGAATCGCAACTCAAGGAAATCAAAGGCGAATGGACATACTCTGGTCCTTATATCATCCATGAGATACAAGACAGAAATTCTTTCATTTTGTGCGAGCTGTCTGGAGCAGTGCTTAGATGACACATCGACATCCAGCACCTGCGGTTGTTTTTCTTTCAGCCAGACAATCAGACCCTCCATTCAAAAATCCACATACCTCCTGAACTCGATGCCAATTCATCCAACCCCTCTGCTACTATTGCCATGGCTGTCACTATGAGGGCAGCACATGGCATCTATTGAGCTGAAAGGGGCAGACCCCTCTTCAAGCCCAGATATATACCCAGCTATGTCACAACCTCTCCTTACGATTTAATATTTTCACATGCCCTGCTCTAGCCATCTCTCCTCAACTATTACTCCATCATTCATCCCTTGGGCATCATCGGAGGATCTTCACATGTTTTATAATTGTCGTATTTCATGCCTGGCATATGAATCCAGCCTCTTCAACCTCACATTTGAGAACAAGATGATGTGGGGATGGAATGAAGCTTCACCCGGGTTCAATTTCAATGTTAGTGACTCAAACAGTTGTGTCTTCCAACCTTGGATGAGACGTCACAACCATCCTGTCCTGCATAACCTTTTCTCTGATATACCCCCTTATTCAATGGTTTCCATTTCCCTTTCACACATCATACTCATATTCGACAAAGAAGGCATGTTATGAGGTCCATTGTGGGTATGAGACCCCTTCCTGACAGTGGCAGAGGTGAAAGCATTCCTCACATCCAACATCTTGCCATCTCACTACCTCGCATTGGCTGATGACACCTTCCCCTTTAATCATTCATATTTTGAGACTTTCAAGAATCAGATTCGATTGGAGGACAATGACATCATATACAGTTGTTACAACAACTTGCCCATCATTGTTGGTGGTGTGTTTCAAGAATATGCATATGGCCTATGGATGAAAGCTACATGCGACTCCCTTCCTTCTTCTCGCCGAGGTACTCTCCATGAAATTGCAGATCAGTTCAAAAGCATGGTCAAGAGAACATGGTTTGATTTGGATGCCTTGGTCCTCAGTGAGAAGTTGAAGTTGTGTCAGCGTCTATGAGTCAGAGGCACAGTTGTTGACAAACTCAATAAGGACAACATCATCCAACAATTCCTATCTCTGCCTTTCATTGACTATGATGTCTACATTATGTGGTCAAGGCAGTTCCAGTCTGTGCGCTGAGCTCGGGGACGAGCTCAATTTTGTTTTCTGCACTGTCGCAGGGCTGGTTGCCCCATGTACAGATTATGCATGCATAGTGGGCTTAAGAGTTAGCTTGAAGATATACCCTTGGACTTTTGCAGTTGCCTCATACTATACAAATGAATACTCACAATGTAGGATATATGGACAACGATATACTATGAACATGAAGATTATCTACATATATATATTTTATTACTTACATTTAAATTACTTGATCACGTAGGTACTTATAACTTTACTCCTATGGACAAATGATTAGCTTCTTCTACCAGCTCAACCACGTCAGATAGTATTCTTACCGGCAGCAACGTGCTAAGCCTTGGGGTACTCTGCACTTATTTTCTCTCAGTCTTCTCTCAACATTCGGTGATTCACTCTTGCATTCATCCTACACCTCTGCACAAGTGCTAGCTGCGTTCACCTACACGACCTCGCACCCTAAGGAGCGGACCCCCAACCAACCTGCTCTTCTACACCGTGTGGCTGAGATGGCATTAAACAAGAAGGCATCAGCAGGCCGGTATTGAACGTCGAACATCAGTTGGGACAATTTTAATCTGGTTGAAGGGGTGTATTTATATAGTAAGCTATACAATTGTAATTGTTTTCAATCAAGAGTTCCTAGTCTTTTACGACGCAAGCTAAGCCGAGTAGAAATATTAACGTAAAAAGTTGGGCTTTATATTGGCTTTATAGCTGTCGCCTAATCTGGACACCTTGCGTGACCCAAAATAGGAAAGTTTCCCTATACTTCGCTCATTCACCAAGGAACTCGTACCTCATAACAAGAGGAAAGCCCAATCGCCAATCGGAATATATCTACAGAAGAAAGGCGCTGTCGTATTGATCTGGGCAAATTTGATTACAGTACAGCGCAGATGTCCAGTCTGGGTGCCGTATCTGTGCCGACTTGGCGCAAAGACTGGGCGATGTCACTGGTTGACACGTTCTTCAGCGCCACTCGGCAGCTCATCCTCATCACTGGACCTATTCAAAAGCCAGCTCTCTCCACAAATCCGGTGTGAAGGCCGCACCAAGTATCATAAATCGCTTCATGGACCTTCACGGGCTGTAACCGTGCCAAGTTAGCATAAAATCCAGAAATCCAGACTTCCAAGCATTCCTAAGACATGTTGAGTGCCTTCAGATGTCATGGTGCGTTTAGTACCCAGTACGATGCTTGCACACGTCTAGAGTCTAACACTCGTTTCTCATCTTGTCTATGATCAGCAAGTGCACGGCGCTTGGTTTGCAGTGACTATCACTCGAAGCCACACTTGGCACATCCCAAGTAGCTTGCAGCTCTCTCTCGTCCATATCTTCGAGTACTTGTCGCCAAGTCCAAGTCAACTCACTGCCTGGGAAGGGGCACAAGCTCGTTCCAAATGGCAAATGTTTTGGTTGAACAGTCTCTGATTGGTCGGCACTGGCATAGCATGTTTCTGAAGCTATCTTGTCATCTGCAGGGAAATGCTTGATAAGTACGGGGGTCGACAAGCACGTCCGTTCACATTCTATATCGATGGCTCCCCAATCTGTTGTCTCCGCGGTTACCCTGGCTCTCTATGCTGTGGCTATTCGAGCACAGACGTATAGTGCGACATATCTCCCGGAAAATGTGCCAGCAATAACCGAAGAAGGTCAGGAAGGTTCGTGAGCTCTGGTTTTCACTATTGGATCACTCCCTGACTCTCGGATACAGGAACAAATCAGTGCGGAACATCCTCAAATCAAACTTCGATGTGCCAAAATGCATACGGTACGTGCATTTTGCTGGCTTCCAGAGAAATGCGTTAAAAAGGCCTTAGTCAACTCCGTAGCTGATTGGTGTGTCTCCTTTTCCTTCTTTTGCTCGTTTCTTCGCTGATGAATGCGAAGGTGTGTCTTCGGACCTCCAGAAGAAGGGCCTGAATCCACGATCGGCAATATAGAGGAGCACATTTCGTGAAGACACCAGACTTTGTCCAAGTCACAGGTACAGTAGGAGTTGTACACACATCAATCACGGCCCATATTCATTCCGAACCTTCAGGTGTTGGTGATCTTACCAAAATAAATGTTCCACAAGGTGACGCAGGCGGGGAGATGGATCCTCACGGCACGGATGGGAAAGGTACGTAGGAAGCTTGATCTGACCGAAGAGTTAGTTTCATCAATCGACCAGGCAACCCCATTGGTGGACTTGTTTTTTCTAGTGCATTTGGTGAACTTCAACAGATGCATGAATGGACCGTAAGTTTCATGGCGACTCGGCGGCGTTTATACTTCTCACCTAACTCTTAGAACTTCATATCCTCCGAGATGTTCTGCATTCGTGCTTGTGCACCAGACCCCATGGCTCGCACATGGTATATGCTCTTCAGTCCGCACTATTTGCATATGATTGACACTTTTCCGATAGGCCAACATATTTATGATGTTCTCGGATGTCAATGGAATATTCCCGCAAACTACACGGCGGGTACCTTTGAAGACTGCGAAGGGGATAGCGGGCAGGTGAGGACATCTCCAAACAGTTGCGGGCGAGAACTGATCAGCCCTGCCTTCGTAGCCCATGGGTGTGTGTATGGAACGTCGACATTCTTCCAGGGTGATGCTGCGACCCCAGCGCCACATCCAGCACCATCTTCGTCCTTGTGTACTGCTGTGAGCACAATTGGCGACCTCGCGTCGTCAACGAGTTCTGTTAGCATTAGCAGCATTACTACTAGTAGCCCCACGGGTGGGCGCTCAAGTTCCACAGGCACTAGCGTCGACGCCGTCGAGACATTGGCCGCAAATACCGCCGTTCATGGGACGACAATTGATGAGGGGTTGGTATCGCTTATTCTTTTGCTAGCTATCGCCCTTTCGAGCGGTTTCTATGTAAACAAGCTATGAGAATTGATGATATATGGACAGATTTCGTACTCCATGCCACACGTTCACACACATTCAATCATACAGCTAGTAAAGCTTGAAGATTCAAAATTCCCTTGTGATCTCTAGTGGTCTCTCCGCTTCTCGATTCAGGCATCTAGATCTTCAACGGAGGTATCCAATCACTGCAGGGTTGGTAAGGTTCAGCGCTCAACCTCAAATCCTTGGCAGTAAGGAAATAGAGGGTCAGTTTCAACGCTTTGTCTCACGCACAGCTTTTTCACTGGGAATGGTTTGTTCTTTCACATCTTTGTGGTATTTAAAAGTTGTCAGAATGCTCTACTTCCAAATGGCGACGCTGTGGTGATTGCCTTTGGCTTAACTTCAGGACCCCGCGCATACGTAACAATGAGCAAGCCCGAAGAGTCTCGGTCGTTTGGGAGGCGCACTTACGACCACTATAGATGGTGATTCCCTCTTCGATCTCAAAGAAAGTCGCCCACTGGCAGGAACCGTTCTATACGCCTCGGATTTCCTGGTTCTACTCGTACTTGTCGCATTCCGTTTTCTCTCGGAGTCTCACGATTTATCATCTGTATTGCCTACGGACGATTTTTCCGGCATACCTACGATGTTCTCGCATATATACCTGTTCCAATAGGTGCAACACGGATTCTTTATAGAGAAGTGCGGCCCGGATATCCCCAATTGGTCAACGGCCTAAAGAGCGCTGAGGATGTATAATTTCTCACTTGGGCGTGTATAATTCCTTCTCCATTGCGCGTTACTGGGGACATCACCTGGTCAACGAATTCTGCTAGTCATTTATTAGAACCTCCGAGCGGGTATCACTGGACCTCCACAGGCACCATGTAACAACCCGGCATCAGCGGACTATCAACGCTCAAAAGCGACGCAACGGCGCAGTTTTAATGAGAGGATAATGAGGAGTGAAAGCCTCATATCCTTCCTTTATCTCTTCTCTTTTTAAGTGAAGTATTGCCTATAATATCTAGTATTTCAGCTAATCTATCGCCTCGTGCCACACAGAACTAGCAAAAGAGTGCTCATGACCACTTCGCAGCGTGTTCACTTAGCACGTTCTTCGTCACAAGGCTCTGCGATTCATTGTAGTACCATGATCGATTAACTGGTCTACGAAGCCTAAGGAATCGCAAGACCCGATATCTCCCTTCATTTGCCAGCCCCCGGGAGGTAAAAAAATTTCTGTATCAAGATCCAGAATAGCGAACAGGCTAATCCCCTTCTTCCCGAAGTGTTGATGGGACCTTCTTTCCGTAAATGTGGCCATACGTATCACGATGTACACATGATCATACTTGCCAACGCAAGTCCCACGAGGGTGTCTTGGTTTCGCATATATAAAGGAAGGAGATGGAAGTGAGCTAACGAAAAGGAACCTTCAACCCTTACTCAAACCTTCCAGTATGACAATCCATGGTCCAGGCACTACGGATCCTAAGGTCGTACACCTTGCTGACGTCCTGCCCCGCGCAAAAATATTCACAATTTGGGAGCGACACAGACATGCAAAGGTCCATTGGCTTGCGGAGTGCTTTGCCGAGGCTGTCAGTCATTTTTACTCATCTAAATCAAACAGGCACTTACCTCTCTGCGATCAATCCAGATGGGGGTCTTCTTTTACTGCTATGCAGGTTGACGTCTTGAACGCACGGATCGTATCCAGACAGTATTGACATCGTATGCAGGTGTGGGTTCAACAGCACCATGGGTGATCGGGAATGCTATCGGACAAACAGGGCTTTCGTGTACGTCCCCTAGTGATAAATTCTACATTCTGTTGTTATGCCTTTTTGGTTCCGTAAGCAATCCTTCAAATTGGTATAGCCTATGCTTCCGGCATAGTCTTCGCCATATGCTTCTGCAGTGCGACCTCCGGTGGGCACTTCAGTCCTGGCGTCACTATCGCCTTCTGTCTGTTCAAAGGGTTTCCCAAGGTCAAAGGCCTCAGGTCCGCAATCTCGTCTCGATAGTGAAAGGCTCTGTTAAAGTATTTGTCCAGATACATCGCGGCACAAATCTTTGGAGGGTATATCGCATGCCTGCTAGTCTATGTTCAATACAAGCACCTGCTCGACCAAGCAGAGGGCGCCATGGTCCTAGCTGGGACTTTTTCGGAGTTACAATTTACTCCCAGTGGTCCCCCGGGTATTTTTGGATTGTACCTTCTCCCAGGAGCGAAGATAGGACAGGTCTTCCTCAACGAGTTCGTGACTGTACGTGCTTCTCGGCCTGATCGCTTTGAAAAAAAAATCTGATTTGATTCCAAGGATGTTATGCTCGCAGTGGTGATATGGGGTGCTATCGATCCCACCAATATTCTGGTGCCTCCACAAGCAGCGCCCTGGGTAATTGCTCTGGGATAGTAAGGACACATCTGGTATTGATTTGTCCGAGCTGAAAGAGTTTGATAGCGCCGTGGCGATATGGGGTTTTGCCTTTCCCGGACGTAAGGCTCCATGTTGTCATCTGAACATAACCACAACTGATACCCGTGGTTGCTTGATACAGTCGCAGCAAATGCCGCGCGTGATGTAGGGGGTAGATTAGCAGCCCTGACGATTTACGGGCGCCAAGGTACGTGCAAAGTCTTGGGATGCGGTCAAAAGTACTGAGAGTGTTCCAGCTTCTGGGGGCCCATATGCCGCTTTAGCCGCCCTAACGAACATCCCAGCAACGATAGTTGGAGCACTTTTATATGAGCTATTTTTGGCGGACTCCCAAAGGGGTGCGTTATTTGTGTTTCAATTCAGCAGCAAGTTGATTTCTTTCCAGTACTTCCAAAAGCCTCACTGGAATACATCGGAGTACACAAGAATCATGGATGCCTGCACGATCATAGTCTTGACCGTACAAATTCAGCGTCTTCGTCAGACAGCGAGAAGGATGCGATGGCGATAGCTGAGGCCTGAGAATTATCTTGAGGTAGCATAACTGCTTGATTTATTTAATAGACAATGGTACGATCAGTTAGGTTGCTTGGGGATTCTAGCGGCGAAGAGGTTAAGTATTACCGCGTAAGTCCCTGCGGTAGATCCGCGCCAGTTAGCATCTTCCTGTAAGGACATGCATAACTGAGAGCGCAATCACATTGAGATGGAAACTTGCCGTGAGGGAAAACATTGTTGCGGCAGTCCTATACGAATTAACTCAAATGTACGCCTGACTGTGACGTATGAAATCACAATTAGCGTCGAGAGTAAAGGGTAGGCGCATGCCTTAATGGACAAAGATACAAAACGTAGGTACCGGGCAAACGTCTATGTGACGAGATAAGGGGGAAATGACTATCTGTCTCCAACTGAGATGTCTTTGAGTAAAATGCAGACCCACTTCCTCACTCATACCGTCTACAAACGTAACTGTCAAGAACAACGAATCTCAGTCTTTACCCGATGATAATGATAAAGACACTGAGCTGCAAACGGAAGAAATTGTAGGGAGCGGGTACCTGTGGAGAGAATTGCACAGCCACCAGGTATAAATTATATTTTTATATTATTTTACATTACCGATCGTTACCGAAAATTTCTGGCTTCATACCACCACCATCCCGTGTTTTATACTGTGGAACATACTGCCTGTGTCGACTGCTCTTACCATCCCTTCAACTTCTGCGCCTACATCCTCCACAATACCCAAGCAGAAACAGTAGTTCAAAATAATAATCTCTAAATCGGAACGGTACTATAATCTTGTTGTATGTGTAGGTGTATTGCTGAATTTCTTGACAGTAACACTATCAGATCGAAATAAGCACACCCTGCGACATCACACGTACAAATGGCCGACGACTGTTACGGTACTTATAACTGCAATCTGGTAAGTTCGCGTGGACTATGTTACCTTCTCACCCGGTGGTCAGGATGGTAAAAGGTGGAAGAACAGGCACCAAGACCTGGTCGTCTGCACGGCTCCACGCGGACCAAGTCCCTGACGAATCGGCCCGGTCGATCGACCAAACCTTGTGCGAGGAGGGCCGCCACCGCCACCGCCACCACTGTACCACCGATAATCTCGAATCAAATTCTTTCACGGAAGCTCTCTGAGCTTAGAGATAGTGACCGTCAGGTATGTCCTTTTTTCTAGCCAGGGCGTGTCTAGGGTGTGCGAGCTCCGGTTTCCGAACTGGATGTCGAACAACTACATGTAACTTGAAGAACGCAATCATCTCAAGGCTGCCACTGCGGCTGCGGCTTCCGCTGTCGATGCACATTCACTTGGGACGTACAGCTCTGGTGACATTTGCTAGTTATATAGAATGCATCCCTTATGGGTTCTGTTACGGACTGTCTGGTCGCGATCTTCCTAATCTCCGCTGCTGGTCAACTTAGCTCAAATACTGCATACCAAATATTTCTATGATCGGTGACATTGTTCAATCTAGTTTGTCTTTATCTCACTGTTTTGATATTCTGGCACGGATCCCCACTTGAAGCAGCTTATGGTATGTAATGATGCTGGGAGAAATGTGTTGCATGCCTTTCAGAAATCAATCGATTGATTTATTGTGTTTTCGTTGTGCCTGATGGGTCGACTGGGAACTCTCAAACGCCTGCGCCCGCAACTTCATACGCATACATCTGCGCGCCCGAGGAACGTACCTTAGCCTGGGCTTCACTGTGTCTTGGATCCAAGTTCCTGCCTGTATGTCCTAGTACCATGTTATTCTCCCCGAATCCCCCGAATCCCCCGTTGCCGAGTTCTAGGTTACCTGAAAGTGCCTCAACCCCTTCAGAAGGATATTGTTCTAGTGATTCAACAGCATCGTGGGAGTATCCTCGGCTTTTCTGATCTCCGATTGTACAGCGGTGAAATGTCGACTCCGTTTACATTTTAGGAGATCTGTGATTATCTCCCTGTCAGTTATTTATGTCGTTCTCACGTCGATTAAAGGAGATATACTTTGGATACCAACATCGTAGCCACCTCGGTACATTTGTGACATCTGCGCATGAATGCTTGGATGATGCGATTAGCTCAGGCCTACGGTGAGAGATGTCATTTTAAACAAGAAACATCATTCTTAGTTGTTTCGATTTCCTGAAGAATGTTGAGTAGGGATACAAGTCGTAGACGGACAAAACACAACAGCTATAAAACAGTAGGTAGGAAGACTTGGGTGTGGCGACTATATAAACGTGTATAGCTCGGAGTCCGTGGTATAATAATGATATGGGGATATACAGATGGATGAATGAAGCCGAAAACCGAATGCCTGCATGCGAATATCAAGGCGGCCGGACAGGAACGACCTTTTTGGAAAGTAAATGGAAAGTCTATCGATTGCAGAGATCTAGTCAATTCCGGAGCTTCAACACAGATGATCTCGCTTACCGGTGATGATAATCATTGGCAGTGCGCCGTGTATAGGATCTCCTGTTTTCCATCGATACCCGTGGACACGTACAAGATCTCCTGAGAGGGTGGCCGCCTAGGTGTAATTGTGATCAAAACACCTAGCTCGAGAGACGTGGACAGAGCGCGCAAGATGACAGATGTATCCTTTTCTATGAATCTCCAATACGGTGTGTTCATCACAGACACATGAACCTGAACCTGCGCCAAAGTCATAGGCAGGCTCTCTGACGCGACTTCAGTATCAAAACAAATCAGCAAATTGACATAACACACTCTTCTGCCATCCATTGGACGGCAGGGATATCTGCCATGTTAAAAGCTGCTCCTCAGTTGACGAAAACGAGAAAGTCACAGCGCAACACCCGCTAGGAGTACGAAACTGTTGAGAGAATTCGTATGGCTGATATGATGCTGCCGAGGAAGGGCACGAGGAAGGCATGAGGCGGAGGAACGGAAACCAGGAGGGCATGCTGGAGAGATCGCCAGCTTGGAGACTATTGCGCAGTTGAACTCTAAGCCAGTGCTGATCGTGCTCGGCAAGACAGCTCCAGTCAAGCGGTGAATACGAACAAGATGTGGGAAGGTAACAGACAGAAGGGATGTTGAGTGACTTTTTGGAGGATGAGGGTGCCGGACATTGGGGAGCCTGAGGCCGTCGGACATAGTATGAAGTGTCTATGATTAGACAGTGGCCAAGGGTGAGATGATTAGGCATTGGTTGTAGCTGGATAGCAGATGAAGCACAAAGACTAAGAGAGAGGAGGGTGGGTGATAGGATCCGATTGTAGCAATCTAGCCTCGTGGCATAGCACTCCTTTATATCGCTCGCCTAGCGAATGGAAGAACAATTAGAACAAGAAGTACATCGTCGGGGTCGGTTACAATCATGATTATTCGCTCTTGTTCTTGACGAAAGGGCATGTGTCGGGGTGAAATAGTCACGCATTCACATCAGCGCCTCGCAAAGTGTTCTTGTTCTATATGGGAACAAACGAAGGAAGGTCATGATGGATGCTATCAAAGACGTGCCTGCCAATTTAGGCAGATCGTACTAGTCCCGACGGTCCACCTCTGATGGCGCTTTATTAAAATGTTTGTTGAATCTGTTCTGAGTTCTCTTTTGTAGCCCGTATTTTCAGAAATGAAGGAAGATCTAATTCATCTCTTCGTGCAAATCATTGGTTCCGGTCCGAAGCCCGATTATAGGGGAATACAGTCATTGCCCGATGTAGGTGAGAATGTGGACCCACTGTGACAAAGAACAGGGTCGATTGTAGCAACTCGCGGGTCTTATCCGCTTTGATCACGTCCAAGTCTGTCGACAGGGTGCCATGATGTTTCCTCGTGTGAATGCTTGCCAATTTGTAAACAAGTCTCGCTCAGGGTCGTACGCGACTCGGACATCGCAATAGTGATACGGTGACTCAAGCGCTCAAACTCAGTACGACACGGTCACGAACACCGCTCAAACAAGGATAGATCACCCATCTTGAGAATCTTGTTTCACGCGACCGGTTTCGTTAATGGTGAATTGTTGTTTCATGACAATCCAGCATCACACCGAACTTGCTTATGGTAGAAGTAAGGAATCATGGAAGATTCTAGTAGATAGTCTTTTAGTTGATACCGTAGTGTATATTCTGATGTGTTGACAGAGTTCAGCTGAGCACAATACTATTGATGCGACAGCGCCCCGATTCATGGACGATAAGCTTGAGGTCCTAATATCTTTCATCACGTAGATCGATAATAAGATAGGAGGATTCTTTCTCGTCGCTTATTCGCTACCTAGATACATGATATATTGATTGATCTTGCACTAGTTGTTGTTCTTTCGGTGAAAGGTGAAAATGACCCGAAGTATCCTGCGGTGCGAGAACTTGACATCCACAGTAAGCATTCCCTCGTGACACACTTCAGTGAAATATCAGAATCAGCCCGACAAGTACGAGCGGGCGGGGCTTGAATTCATGATCCCTCTATTTGAATTTATATGAAATGAGTCAGGTTGGTGCACATCCTTGTGATTGATATCTAGGAAGAGATCAGTCGAAAAGAACCGCCGATAGAGTTAAGGACTCGAAAAAACTCTAGAGAGGTTAAAGTAAGCGATTCATACAGCTTTCACGAGGCAATTCCCTCCCTTTGCCGTTACCCGCGAACCTACGGAACGTTTAGTCTCAGCTTTGTACCCCATAGCAGATAGAACGGGACCATAGGCTCGATATATACACACCGTGCCATTTGACTGGGAATCCTAACAATTTCGTTATAGAACGGGGATATTACCTTTCCCGCGGCGGGATGTCTGGAAGTCGCATTTAAGTGGAAGATCAGAACCTTTCGGGACCGCGAGCTATAGGCCGGCCGGCGGATTGAGAGGCTTGGGAGCTCGGGAAATATTACTATTCAAAATATGCACATGCACTGATGGGAATCCACAAGACTCGACTGAATACAGCTTCAGAGCCTCATGCAATGGCGAGCGTGACTGCGACGACGTCGGTCTCTTCGTCTTCTAACCCACCCTGCGTGTTGTGTGAACCACTAAGCTTCGAGGGAAATTACAAGACGTACAGCGAATCTGAAAACGTCATCGGAGGCATTGAACAAACCATCAAATGAATAGTTGTTTACGATGTATCTCCTCCCAATGGGAATCCTTCAACAGGCCACCTCTCCGACACCAAGAGCATCCTTGAATTTGCCGACTTCCTCTTCCCCTTTCGGTTCTTCTCACTCCGACCCAATTTCCTTTATTTATTCAGGGCTAGCAGTCCCGTCGACAGTTTGACTGAACCCTATCCTCACTGTCAGTTACCGTAGACCATTCTTCCAGCTTTGTCTCAAGGACAGCTTCACACTGTAACGGTCCCACGTCCCATTGAGTTACCATCAGATGACTTCAGCTGCCGTGCGCCGCGCGCCGTTCGCTTGATGTGATGGATGCGGTTCTTATAACGAGTTGGGACGTCGAAAGGTTTAACCTTTACAAGGGATACCTATCTAAACTTCCCAAAAAGCCAGTCAGTAGCTTGGGGGACCGCATTAAATAATGGCAAGATAAAACTTACTGACCAACTACATCAGCCGTAACCGTGATCTCTTAACACCGTTCTTGAACTTGCCAGTGTGCCGACAGACAGCTTGCCATGAAGCCTCTGTGTAAATGCACCGTATCAAGCTCCAATGTGCGTGTTGTGTTGTTACTCAACCTGGGAAAGGTAAATACAAACGCCTCTAAAAATGGTACGAACGATGCCCACAAGTGTGATCAGGGAATCGTTTACTGATAGTTCGCCAAAGATACCTATCTATCAACTCGTGAGAGAAAGTTGAAGGAGAGTACAGACATGATATCTGCACCAGACATAAGGCAGGAAAGTCGAGGTGGAAAAACGAGACACACGATGTGGGTTTCTACTTCAAACTAGACAAAGCCAGGCGATTATTGCTTTCTGGAAAAAGTGTGCAGGTCGCTCCTTCCAATATAGCGCTTACTTCAATGTCGAGGTGTATACTTAAGTCGAATTACGGAAAACAGCCGACTTGGCCGAGAACGCCAATCAACACTAGTCAAGATTTCAACAACGCGACGGCTCACCAGACCTGAAGCTTGTGACTTCATGAATGGAACCTCTTGGTAGATGTTGGATGATTTGTATGTCAGGTGGGTGCAACAATCGAAATACGCGGGCGCTTCTTCGTCTGAACGACCTGTGGCCCAGACCACCGGCCATAATCACCGCACAAGAGGTTCGATGACTGCGCCCGGGGCCTCGTGCCGTTTCCATACTCGTAGAGAGCACTCTCTGAAATGCCTCGACTATCTTGATTTATGAGTCTGCCTACACAGGTGAGACTACAAGGTGCTACTGCGGAGCGCTCCCGGACAGAGTTTGTGAATTCGTCACGCGGTTGTTTATGGAGGCGCAATAATGATATCTTGTCCTTGGGGAACTGGTAGTATGTGTCGCTTCAGTATTGGAGGTAGGATGTCTGTCACAACTACAACGGACATTAGCCGGTGCCCTGATTTTACTATGATTTTACAATCCTTATTCATTGTGTCACGAGAGCTCCGGTTGGTTCCGAGAAACGATGAATATGGTATTATTATTATAATATAAATTTCTCAGTCTGAGACGCCGCAGTGGATACTTCAAACATTAGCGCCAGTGGGCGTTAGTGGCTTTTACCGCCTGTAATGTGATTGCATGCAAGATCTGCCTATACTCAACAGCGTTTGTACTAGAGGCCAAAATGATTTCCTGGGACTACATCGGTCAGTAAAGAATGATGGTGTTCGAGGATTCCAGTTCGAAGAATCCTTCTACAAAAAACGCGAGGAGGATCTGATACATACAGTGTACTTATACCTCAGCAATGACCCTCGAGAGCCATCACTTTGACAAGATAGTCACCATAATCAGAAGAATTACTAAGGCATGACATGAAGAGCATACTTGGCTGCCGCAAATTAAATTTATCTATCAGATATCTGTTATATCCGTGGCCGCAGTCCACTTTTCCCGCTTTTCCAAATGTTCCCGTTCTTCAATTTACTTACTATATATAGATACGCACTCCTTTCCCGCCGGATCAGTATTATATTTCAAATTGACTTGGGTCGTAACCACCCGATACCTCAACCATTCACTGTCCCCAAGTGAGGGATGTATACCTTCAAGTTACCATGTTCACTGTGGAGTAGCTATTCTCACTCGTTACTCTCTACAGGTCCTTACTAACATTCTTCTGTTACATTTATCTTCTGCGCGGACCATAGCTCGTTGATGTATTTAGAGGGGCAGAATGAAATACAACCCCGTCGAAGCAAAGAGATCCCCTCGTAAACCTTCGACAGCTCATATAGACCCTTCCGATGATCCTTGATTGAGTGTCAAGATGTAGTCGAACATTACCGACTCAGGACCTACTCGTTGGAGTGAAGGATACCTGATGGCTATGGCGGATGCTCTCCTGTCCTCGTCTATAAGCCTATGGCCTCAACCTGCTCCAAGCCTCCCTGTTCCAGGATATCAGGTAATCTGTACGGTATTTCTTTACGATACTTTATGCTTCTGAATGAACTCAGGGTCGACCATTCTTGCGATACTCTACGGCTAATGGCCCACAATTTGCAACAATTGCATGAACGACTCTCCGCATCACTTATGATTATCGTGTCCAGCAGCTCACTAAGTAATCATGGATCCTTCTGCTTGACAAGCAAATTCCTCGAACATATATGATATGCCAGTGCCGTCCAAGTTCAAAGAAGCGACGGAGATCAAGATTTACGTCTTGACTCATGGACAATGGAACTTGCGCGGATTTGGAATGGAGTTGCTTGTCTGATTCTCGGGACCCGAGTATGTCAACTCAGTCTCACACGGATCCATTATCTCATTCGTTCGCAAATAGTGCTCACGGTGCTCCGAGCACCCTTCTATCGGGGGATTGTGGTCACGGTGCGGGCACAAACGGTTTCTCTCATTTGCAGTACCGTCAGGGTTGAACAATATACAGACCCCCGTTTCCCCACACTTTGTATTAAAGGGTCAATGCATTCAAATCAAGACTGACTAAACAAACCTTATCTTATCGCCCCTACAGCAGGTCCTTACCCGCTCCTCCTCCAATTTGCCATCGTGTCTTGACATATAACATAGGCTGGCATGCGTCTAGTTCAGCATGGGTCAACGAGGTGACTAGTACCCCCGCCCACATAGTTAAGCAATGGAGTCCCGAACTTTAGACAGCGCCCTGCAACTTCATTCACGCTGCGCCAACGGCGTGGGGCACCGGAGACAGGTTTTACGCGAAAAGAACCTATCTTTTTCCCTTCTATCCCAGCTGTCAGAACATATCATTGGGACCTTCTCCTTCGAATGTGCCCCATATCTTTCTCCCAGATTGAGATGACAAAAAGCTCGATCGATTATCCGGATCAAGATCCGCCCCCCTCCGTATATCATGGGAGAATCCTACGCGTCAACTCTATCTTCTCATCACCTCCCTTTATCCCGTCGAATAGTATGGTATATCCTCATGCTTGTTCTCCTTTCTGATCCTTTCTGAATAATGCGATGCCGCAGGGTGTTGTGATCGAAACTCTTACCCCTGGTGACGGTAGAAGCTTCCCCAAGAAAGGCGGTGAGTCTATATCCTATATTCCTCTACACAAGTACGACGGCATCCCTTCCAGATAGAGTGACGATGCACTACGTGGGCACTCTCAACAATGGCTCTAAATTTGATTCAAGCCGAGATCGGTACGTATTTACTGAGATGAATATTATTTGATAACCATATAACCATCCACTTTATATACTGCAGAGGACATCCTTTCGTAACGGAGATTGGTGTAGGAAAAGTGATCAAGGGATGGGATGAAGGTAAGTTCCTATCAATGTATAAAGACGCGACGCTAACATTCTCTGCTGCAGCTGTGCCTCAGCTATCCCTTGGACAAAAAGCTCGTCTTGTGGCATCGGCTGACTACGTGTGTCCTCTCTACCTATCCAAACTTGGAGCTTATCCCTACATGTATCGTTCCAGGCTTATGGTTCCCGGGGGTTTCCACCCGTTATCCCACCAAACTCGACTCTCACTTTTGAAGTCGAGCTTTTGAAGATCAACTGAAAACGGCTCCGCTAGTATGTTTACTTTTGGGTTTTAGGGTTCGGGCAGTTTCCGGTTATGTTGTCATTACTAGATTGTCGTGTTATCTGATTGCCGTACCTGTTGGTATTGGTTGTACTTACCTGGCGTTCTTATTCAATTCTTTACTCGTTATTTTTAGAAACTTCGAGAGATGTGGAGCACTAGGTTTACTGTTTGTTCCCATGCACCTGCATTTTGGAAGACTCGCGACAATTTGGGCTCTAACGATACACGCATTCAGCTAATGCAGAATATATAGAGTGAGAATCGGGGTTAGATGACACGACAAAAGGAATCCTTCTTTGTATGCCTTGGAAAAAGTGAAGCATGCCTTGGGATTAACATCCATAAAATTTTGTCGTTTTGAATTGCCCTGAAATATCAATTACACACAGATGTCCAGGGACGCGCTGGTCATCTCTGCTGCGATTGAAATCCCTCCCAGCTACATCTTGACCAAATAGCGGAGACATGTATTAAAAGTACGCCAGAGCTGAAATAGACTTATTAGTACAGTAGATCTAAATGAACAGTTGGGTCTAGCCAGCGAGGCACCCGAACACTCGATCGGCATGGGTACTTGTGGACTAGCATTTCGGACCAACCACTGTCAATATCCGTTTGAAGTTTGATTTCGATAACGCCATTGCGACTGCGAAATACTCACAGGTATCACCATCAGGATGGAGTTCCGATTTGTGGGTCGCCCTCATATTCAACGCCGTGGTGGTATACTTTCGTCGTCTGTGTCACCCACACCCCTACGCTCGTGCAATCGTCGGTAAATTGGGTCCCGAGGCACATTGTCTGATCGGACGCCGTTGATCGACCCTGTGCCCGTATGTCTAATACGACTCGACTTGTAAGGAGGGCGTGAATGACACGTTCAACCCTAACAACGATCAGGACACGTTGTGTTCATGAAGAATCATCACGTACGACGACAGGAGGTGCACTAGGTCACTCTGATGATGGATTCGGATAAACCGTAATTCTGAAAATGCACGCACACCTACTGGTAGACTCAAAATCATTGCGACGTTGATAACAGATATAACTGTGGGGCCATTAATCGCTTGCCCTTTGACGAAGCGTAGAACGCACCGAACAGATACGCATAATACATCACACCTGGAAGTGTGTTGTCAGTGGCACAGACATCACAGGTGGCGTGGAAATACCATCTCGGAATACCACATTAAACAAGGCAGAGTCACCTCCTGTGTTGTCTTCGAGACACAATCATGAGAAGAAGTATAACGAAGAAAACATGTTATCTTACATGCTCTTATGCCCGCAATGACCATCAAAAAGAGCATTCCTGTGTTGAACGTCACCAGAGCTATTCAGGTGTGCCCCTGGGACTTACCAGCGTCATATATCATGAGGAAAGTCCAGCACAAATATAATACGTTGTCACTACTGGTAACAAAGCAACCCAGGCTTGAGAGAGGTGCTGGTCCGACTACGGGGGTCAACTATGAGCGGAAAGACGAAATTGACAACGTACACTTCATGGACTGAAGAAATACACCCATCATGGCAAAATTCGGGGCCCAGCATAAAAGGAAAAATATAGGAAGGCCGATTGTCAGCCGTTTGTTGCGTTCCCAGACGGCCCAGACACGAGCGGTGAGGATCACTAAGGACGGTCAGAATGAGTACAGGCTTATCTGAGCAGAACGTGCCTTCTGAGATAGCGATTCCAGTGATGAACATCCCTACAACTGCGTGAGACACTGATACTATGTGAGATAAACAGATGGCCCACATCCACTCATGCTGTGACTGATCTGACAATACTGTATACTCAACTCTGGAGCGAATTGATCTGGGAGGAGGTCGTCAGAGTGCCCGTTAACTAAGAAAAGACGCACGGTGAAGGACAAGGAATGCTGTATCAAAAAAGGGCAGATACCGTTGCACGATGTAGAAAACCTTCAAAAGATTCCACGGTGCACGCCACACTAGGTCGACTTCCAGTGAGAACGTAAGAGCGTAGTCATATAAAAGCAACGCGACACTGGACACTAGGAGAAGCAAAATTGAGTGTCTTGCCAGGCGTGTCTGCTGGTATCTTTACCGTCCATATACTGATCAAGGATTTAGAAAATGGGGGATTACGATGGGAAAGTTACGTACCCCAACTAGTCTCATGTGCTGTACCGCAGTATCTATGGACTCAAAACTTACAACCGGCGAGCCCATCACGAAAAAGGGGAACGAGTGAACGGGCTCACGAATAGACATCGCGTCTTTATATGTTACGGGAGGGAAAAAGCCAAGTAGAAAGTGTGAGGACCGTCGATGAGAAATCTTTGGCACTCGATGATCGGAGCCATGGGTAGGATCCTGCTAATGCGATTTAGCCAGAGTCAGTCAATTCGGGGAGTCTCACAGCCGAGGACGCGACAATAGAATTTATTGCAGAGCGGCAAGTGGGACCTGTCTGATACAATCAGTGAAGTGCCTTGATAGAGTTCCTCGGCTACGCAGTGGAGACGAAGATACGTTTCTAACGCCATGCATCTGTAAAGCACCAGCATGCAGAGAACAGTAGTGAAGCCGCAGCGCTGCTGGAATGAATTCATGGGTATCCTAGATTCTGTTGACCGAGTGGGAGGAAGTCGTAGTAATTTCATCGAGAAATTAAAGAGAAACTGGCTCTGCAACGTTCCAGGACATTGATGGACGTCGGAAAATAGCTGTTCGCTTCATTGAGGGGCAGGGAGCAGAGTATCGGTCCGCAATGGCCGTGCCAAATACACACAAGCATTGATTAAAAACAAATCATCTCCAGTTTCTGATTGCCTTCTGATTTCTTGAATCCTATATCCATGATCCTGTGTAGCGACCGACAGCATGCTTACAGTCAAGCTTGTCGTCATCGGTGCTTCAGGCGTAGGCAAGACTAGTCTCCGTACTCAAGTTCAGTGTTGCAACATTCGCAGAACGAGACGACTCACCCTTACTTGATTCAAACAGTATATCTCTGGTCGATTTTCGAATGGCTACAGGGCTACTATTGGTGCGGATTTTATCACTAAGACAGTTGCTCATCCTACGAGGAAGGATGAGTACGTGACTCTGCAAATATGGGTGCGTCGCGTCACCAAATTCTGCTTGTAGTCAATGCTGAAAGGCCAGACAGGATACGGCTGGCCAGGAGCGCTTCAGTAGTCTTTCGACGGCGTTCTTCCGTGGAGCAGATGCAGCGCTACTTATGTTCGACGTAAATACTCCTGAAACGATGGAGTCCTTGAACAAATGGTGGCAAGAATTCTGCGAGAGGGCACCCCTGGCGGAAGAAGACACTGAACACTTTTGCTGTGTCGTTGCCGGGAATAAGATGGATCTTGTCGACGGAGAACCGGCAGTTACCAGAGAGGAGGCGCAACATTTCATTGAAGCGTTGGTTCCCTCGACGTCACGGCCGGAAACACCAACAAACTTTGACATTGTGGCAGATGGCGACAGCGACGACGACGGGAGTGGCGTCGAATTATCTTCTTCTCAACTAACAGAACGTCCTATAAATTTCCGCCGGCCATCGTCGCCGCGATCTATACACTATAACCACCCGTCTTCGCCCTCACATTCTCCCACCGGTCGCTTTACCAAGAGTCGCTCTCCTTCATCTCGTTTCCAAGGCGGCACTATGACGACAACTCACACCACACTAACCATCTACCATACACCTTCTTCGTCACTATTTGATGTCTTCCGGTCTGCAAGGTCATCACCAGAACCACCGTCCAGCCATTCATCTCCAAGGGCTTCAATTGTGCGTTCCCGACGATTGACGAACATGTCCACGGGAAGTAATAGTAGCATGAGTGCTGTTACCATGACACCTAGTTTGTTTGCCTTCGAACAGTCCTCGTCGATGAATACGACACCGGAGGAGTCTGTGGCGTCCCTGCCAGAACGAGGGCCGAAGCTGTTCTTCACGTCTGCCAAGACCGGAGACGGTGTCGCAGACGTGTTTGAATATATTGCTCGACGTGTGGTCTTACGGTGGGAGTATGACGAACGGATGGAGGCTCGTCGGCTGCATATTCGTGAGTCCAGTGCGGCAGATACCATCAGGCTGGGACTGGAGAGAGGGACGCATGGAGCGGGCGGCCGGTCGAAATGGGGGAACTGTTGTGATTCATGATATATATTCAGTTCGAGCATTTCCGTTCTCATTCATTATTTACGCAGTATCTCTTGTTTATTCTTATGCAATATGTAGAACCGGATTTTATGGATGGCATTTATGTACCTGCTGCATCAGAAATAAAAATGCACGATACAATTGCAACGTCTTGTCGAAAAACACGAAACTACGTGTAAAATTTGTGGAAATTGAACAGAGTAGATCGTTGTATGATCGGCTTTGTTTCTCACCACCATCACGCCTCCACCAAAACTCGTTTTTTAAC
Organism: Armillaria sp. CMW 4456; assembly: GCA_028551335.1. Lineage (NCBI taxonomy): Eukaryota > Fungi > Basidiomycota > Agaricomycetes > Agaricales > Physalacriaceae > Armillaria > Armillaria sp. CMW 4456. Next base: position 24,998 of record JANDKJ010000264.1, read on the forward strand.
TACCATCTTTTCAACTGGTGAATCTATACAAGGCTGCAGGTGGAATAACTTGTCTGGGAAACTAGGGCCCTGATGGCAGTGACTAGGTGATTAATAAGGAATACCAGGCATGCCGCGTGGCTTCTTCATGGCTTGATAACAATCGCTGGAGTCGTCGACGAGGCCTTGCTCAAAATGCAGAGATACCAGTATCGTAATGGGGGGCTCGCCATGGGTGCGTGTCGTCAGGACAATTTTCACTGCCAAACTCAATGCCTGTAGGCTCCAGCCCTCAAGATTATACTGGGCGTTTTCCCATGGATCCCTATGGCCAGGAGATGTCGGACAATGCGAGAGTATGGCAAACCTACGTCGAAGAAGCAGTATCATTTGATGGAGAAAAACTGGATGAGTATCGGGACACGATTGATGTCCTATTGGTGTTCGTGCGTATCAAATATTTCCTTCAGCCATGTTCGACATTCATTTTGCAATCGTCTAGGCTGGTCTCTTCTCTGCGGTATTAACAACCTTTGTGGCCCAAACTTCCCAGAACCTACAGCCAAATTACGGCGAGGCGTCCGCGATCCTTCTCCTTCGGCTCCTCGCAGCGACAAACGGCTCCCAGGCTTCCATTCCGTCATCTCCCACTGACTACTTCTCTCCGAACCGATCGGATGTCTGGATCAATAGCCTCTGGTTCGTCAGTCTTACTCTGAGCCTCATCACGGCTCTGGTCGCTGTGTTGGTGAAGCAATGGATGCACCAATATGTTGCCACGGTTTCTGATAGCTCTGCACGGAACCGGGCCAGAATACGACAGTCTCGATACATTGGTCTTGAGACTTGGCAAGTTCCCATGATCGTCGGGCTACTTCCCGTCCTCCTACACGCCTCCCTGGCGCTCTTCCTCGTTGGCCTTATTGTATTCCTGTTTTCTCTCGACTTGAAAGTAGCATGGCTCGTAGCGACCATAGGTGCCGCAACATTGTTTGGATACGTCCTCACAATGGTGCTTCCCCTCATCCATCCCCATTGCCCGTATAAAACGCCATTGACCTTCTATCTTTATCGACCGTATCGATTCGCCCGCAGTGCCATGTTTTCAATCGCTCGATCCATACGCAGAACCATCCAAGATGGAAGAAAATATTCTGCGTCTGGCGTAAGTTTAACACTACCGGCATCTTTGAAGGAAGCAGAGCGTGACCATTCTCTGAGGAACACAGACAAGATAGACGCAGAAGCACTGATGTGGCTGTACGCGTCTACATCAAATGTCTCTGTTCACCAGATTGTCCTACAATCCCTGGCCGGTGTTACTCTGGGTAACATGGTTTCTTTACCGGACCATGCTCTCGAAACATTCGGAGCCGGTTTGAACACACACGTGCGACTTGCCATTCCCCACACATCGTCCGGCGCTGACGATGAAGCCTTGGCTGAGCTTTATGTCAGAGCTGCCATGCAGATATGCGCTCTCTCCGAAATACCCCACAGCATGTCAAAACTCATAGACCGATGCTCCAACGAGCAATTAAAGTCTGTCCTTCATTGTAACTGGTCTGTGGGCTCTTCCAGTGTGTCAATTCATCTCCTTGACATACTTCGCGGCCCGCTTCGCACCTCGCTTTACCTGCATACTTCAGTATGGCGGTACCTTTTGGAAAAGGCATATATCGATGATGCCCTAGAGCTCCAATTCATCCGGGTCCTGGCTGCTCCACCAAGTGACCAAGAGGAAGCGGTAACCGTCACTACCATTGTCAGGCCTACAGACGAAATGCGGGGTATCATCCTTTCTTTGCTATCAGCGAGATGGGTGTTTCTCCGTACTATGGAGATCTCGCCTGTTGTCGTGCAACCCCAGCTTCGAACCCTGATCAAAATCCTGCCGCTTCTACAGAGAGGACTATTCCAGTCTAATTGTGTGGAGCCTGGTGATCCTACGTACGAGGAACGGGAGCAGCTGATCGATACAACTCTCGTTGTATTCACAAGGATTAATTGGATCCTCTGGGACGCCGATGATTCTACGATTGGCATAACCCTCGAATACCTCTTCTCAGTCATCTCCTCTGGCGAGTTCTCGTTGACTGGGCATGATGACAAGTCAATACAAATTTTTTTCGCAGCCTTGAGTTTACATTCTTGGTGGATCCGACAGAACCTATCTCGAATCGCCAACGAGCAGCTCTGCTCCCATATCTGCCGCTGTTACCTGCTCCAGGATGATGTTGATCTGGGAGGGGATGTCTTCCTCCTCATGTGGTCCCTTTTCTCCAGCAAGTCTAAGTGGGTGTGTGGGGCTTTCCATGAACATGGGGGAATATCGGCATTATACAACAAATTCCGTGCTGAGGCTCTGCCTCATGCGAGGTCGCATAGAAAGAGACTCGTACAAGCAAGTAAATTAGCAGACTTGTACGCGGTCGCGTTGTTAGACCTCCACCATAGCGATGGAATGGCTCTCCAGACTGATGCTCTCTTCTCGCTTGTACGACTTCTCGCATATGGCCACCACGAAAACACACTTCGTAGTTTGGAGAAGTGTTATGGGTCGTTGGATGTATGGCGCGAATGTCTTTCCAAGCTGGAGCTGTGGATCAAAGAAGACGAGTTCCAGCTGGAGTGGACGTTTTTGGACCGTCTTATTGTGATCCATGCTTTACAGGGTTATGAAGTTGAGCTACCGAAGTGCGGCTACCTGGGCCACGGAGAGGAGTGGCCGAAAGAGTTGGCTGGGTTTGTTTGGGACTCCCTTTTTTTAAGGTGACTTGATATCGGTCTTTGCAACTCCTTAATTTGCTGATCAAGAGCCAGGAATGAGGGCGAGGACGAAATCGATGTGTTTGGACATTCTGGCGTGGAGTACTCTAAGGTATGTGCAAGCGTACTATGCATTGATGCTATGTTAATCGATATGACATGCTAGATTCTGGCTCATCACCAGGTCCAGGACCTGATGAAGAGCATATCTGCATAATCCTGCTTCCTAAGATGGCGGAGGATGAATACGCCACATCAACTCTGAGGATAGCAGTTTTTTTTTCAAAAAAAAAATCCTATTAAGATCCTGTACATATGCGTATGTCCGGATATAACTACTGTGCTGTACTTTTGCTTTGTGATGGTGTGATCTCTGATACATCTCAACTATTGAACAAGATTTGTTCCGAGCAGTGCTTCAACCCTTGTTCGTCGCTATGGGGTCCACTGCCACGGATAGCAGGTTTGTCAACCTGTTCTCGCCACGAGCACTCCTCTTATGTACATAGTCGCTCGTGCTTGGTGGCGCCAACAGGATCGTTCCATTCCTTGTCCTCAACCTCATCTCGTAGACCTCGAGATTTCGCGATCCTTCCACCTGCGCCCCTCGATAATGGGATATCTGTTCGGAGCCTGTCTGTCGATTTTTCACGCACCTCGATGTCCGTAAATGGAGAATTTCCCGAACACCTGGAACTCCCGTTTCTTCAGTTGGTAACACTTGATCACTGTTTCCGACTTTCCTCACTCTCCAAGTCCCCCTTTCACAAGCAGACACTCACCCACAAGATTCTTCAGCTTCAAGCCTGAAGGCGTTCTGAGAGAACTCTGACCGATAGTTGTCGATATCGCCAAATTGAATGACTCGAGCCTCGCTGAGGCAGAATTCACAAAAGTCTCCTTGTCAGCTGTTACGCCTGGAGACTGATGGGACGAGTCAGAACAAACAACTAAATGCGAAATCACTGCAGGTGTTCACCGCGGGTGCCAATGCCCATTTGTCAGAAACCAGAACCACTTCGCCATCTCATACAGTCAGACAGGACTTGCAAGGAAGAAAGGAAGAGTGATGTTGTCTCATGGTTGTCCATAGTTATTGGAAACGGATATTATTCTCCTTTATCCTACGCTCTTGCTTTCAATATAGCCGCATAGGAGATTTCCAGAGCATATACAGGGTCGTCGGGATAAATCGCGTACCCATCATCCGGAGTCGGTCCACTGGAACAGAATTTATCTCAGAGAACCCCATTGGAACAATTAACGGAAGACGCACGATGATAAATACGAACCAGCTTGCCTGCGAGAGGAAAAGACGTTTTTTTCAACTCCAACAAATTTAAAGCAAAAGAGACCATTTCTCACCAGATAAGTGCACCCGTAAGACCTGACGAGACGACCTCTTCATACCAGGCTTGGTAAACCGCAGTTTGGTTGCCAGTGGTGACTCCAAACTCCTCCATGATCACAGGCTTCCCCGCAGCCTTCATCGAAGTCGCATGATCAGCGATCCACTGCACGCCCCATCCCTGCGGGTCGCTTGTTTGGCCCCAGCTGTCCTAGAAACGTCCCATCAGTGTAAAAAAAAAATTCTCCATTTCCCAGTCAAGGAAACGTACAGGATAAGACTAGCAGCAAATCAACAATTCATCAGTAGGAGTTGCAGTCTGAATGAGAAATGAGGAAGGGGCACGTACGTGGAACGTACCAAAATCGATGCTAGTAATGGCGAGATTGGCATCAAAGTCGATACCTTCGCTACCTCTGAAAAAGAGCGTCAATCAGTCTAGCTTGCCTGGCGTGAAAGGCATTCCGAGAAAGAGGCTTACTGGTATGGATAAGTCGGTGCACTAGGTTCATTGTAGAAACCCTCATCTCCTATCGCGACCAGATGGTTAGAATCAATAGACTTGATGTACGCGGAAATCTCCGTGGCCCATTCCGTAATAGTCGCAGGAGTGCAAGTTCCAGAAGTCGTCCTGTTGGATGTTCAGCGCCAGAATACTGGCGGGGGGAGTTGATTTGTACCCACCCGGTAGTTCCCCTGCACCTTGGTTCATTTGCCAGCTCCCAGGCGAAGATGGTAGGCTCATTCAAGTAGCGCGAGACGAAGACATTGACGTAGTTCTTGTAGGCGGACTAGTAATACATGTTCGGCAAGTGAGAATAGAGAATTGAAGTCATGAGATCACTTACTATGACCTCAGGGTCTGTGTAGAATAAATCATGGGCAGAGCCAGGCCCGATAATTTGATTAACGTAAACGTCCATTCCGCCATAGTCAGACCTACGTCTTGCCGTCAGTATGGATGGGTTAAGAGTTCAACGCTCCTTGCCAGTTGTTCGTTCTAGTAAACAGAATCAGCATGCCATTTTCTTTTTATTAGAAGAAAGAAATACAGACAAGGTAATAATCAGCCGTAATCCGTGGGCAGAAGCAGCAGCGACGACGGAGTCTGAGCAGATCCTTGGTCAGATATTCCTTACTGTCTTAGCCACGTTTTGAGCATACCAAAGTTTTGGAGACCTGTAGGGCCAAAGTTGATGGTCGGCGTACTTCCGGACCAACTCTGGTAATAAATCCCGGCAGGCGTCGTTACGTCGTTGAAGCCCCTCGAAACGCAAGACGCATCAAAAATAAGAACACAGCAGTGTGCTATATAAACTTACAATGTGCGAACGACAGTGGCACCTGTGGCTGCGATATCCGCAAAGGCTGCATTCATATCGGAGATGCTATAACCCATCAGCCCAACCCAGTATGCGTTCGACCTGTCAGGGTGTTAGTCAGAGCTTCAGAGCAGGAAGGTGTAAATGCAATAGTACCCGAAAGCCGTGAATTTTTCATCACCGAGGCGGAATTCTGTGCCTGAGGCTGTCACGAAACCACTAAGACTGGTGGGAGACGGCGCGGAGACCGTAGTTGAAGTAACAGAAGAGGTAGAAGAAACAGTTGTTGACGTGGCCACTCCAGGAAGACACTGAGAGTAGTAATCGTTAAGGACTGTGCAGACTGTACCACTGACGCAAGCTTTCATGGAATCAGCACGGTCGTCATTCTGAAGGACTGGCAAGTTACGAACTGGTCTGCCCTGTCCATCCAATACCACCACATTGGCCCCACTCTGGAACATCAGCGATCACACAGAGCAAATATACGGTCAGAGACAGAAAGGTAAATAGACGCATCCTTGGATTCTAGGTCAACATTCGCTACCCATAGTGGGACTTATATACCAAAGCGCCGGACCGATAGCTTTGGTAGTTTCGGATCGCCAAGATGTGCATCAGCGAGGTAGAGCCGACTTGAAAGAGTTGTAGTGATACAAAGCGACCACTGCCACTCTCGTGTATGGGACGCGTGATGAACCAATGATGAACATAGGCGAAAATTATCCGAACTTTGGACGTTCCGAATTTAAGCACGAGTGGACGATAGACGAGGGACTTTGGTCCTGCACGAGTAAAGTAATTTGTGTCGAAGAAGAGACGAAATACTGTCGATGGGTGGTGCAGACGAAAGGGACCGGGCCGGTCATCCGGTCCAATGCTTTTTGGGGTTGCACAAATAGGAGTGACCTAGGTTTTCGCTCCCGCCCATATGATCTCTCATTGCTACCAAGTCTTCCAAGACCAGCGTAGCATTTCAGATAGTAATTGCCCTAATACTTCTTCCAAAGACCTTCTATGCGATAACTTCCCTGGGACCGGACGACCACTTGCTAGAATGTATGCAGCTTCTGGCGCTCAATTCCTCAGTAGAATCGAAGATTAGGGACCCATCTCAGCATCTCGAGCAGGCCTCCCGTTGAGCAGCCAGACAATTTGTGTCTTGCTCATCAATGCAGCCTTTCCAAATACTTCTTGCGGCCTGCGAACCACCACTTGGAGTGTAGCCATATCGCCGACGAGTTTCACCGAACACTTTACGCACCATCTCGTTGTCCCACGTCATGTTCTCTCTGCACTCCCTGTCTATTTTATTTCTATCATTTCCATTCCCACACTACGGACATGCGGGTTCTGATGACCTCCAACCAAGCCTCCCATACGACACGGCTTCGTCGATACCCATGAATCACCACGCTCCGAATGTGATGGGCCAAGGCTTTTTTTCAGCTTGCAAAAGCACAAAGGGAAGACATCGATCTGGTAGTCTTAGGGAAGATCAGTGCTTTGATCGTAATGATGTTCCTGCGTTTTCACTTGGTCCACCGACTTTGTACGTGAATTTTAATTTTGTTTCTCATCCAGAACCTCAATCATTAGCTTTGTACACGGCAGTGAAAATACCTGTGTTGCCTTTGGAATTTATAACAGCGAGTGTTTGTGACATACCCTCGCCGTGGTTTCTCTCCCGACTGAATCGACCTCGTTCACCAATAACCGCTTCGTTGCTTATGCCTGTCGCTGTAGGAGTCTGGTGCTACAAACAACTAGAAAACCCAACACGCACGTATTTATGATTCGGAAAAATCTTGAAGATGAATTACATCGGCCCTCTACGCCTTCTTCGCTTCGAGGAACATGCCTCCTCCAAAATACTTGTACTCCCCTTCCTGTGCCACCTGATCCTTACATTCGACATAGTCCTTCCTGCTAATCTCTACGAGGTCCGAAGCACTACTCAGATGGAACTAGGTGGATCGCTTCACCTTCTTTCTGGCGCCTTCGTCGTCGTCCTTGTCCCTTATCCTCTTCTTCTCCTTCCCGGAATTATTATACGTCGATATGACGGGCCTGGGTTTGGATTCGGACCGCTCGTCGCATGTAAATCTTGAAGATGAATCACATCGGCCGTCTTCGCCTTCTTCGCCTTGAGGAACATGCCTCCCCCAAAATACTTATACTCCGCTTCGTGTATCACACGTCCCTTCCATTCGACATAGTCCGTCTTGCTAATCTCTACGAGATCCGAAGAGCTACTCAGATGGAACTCGGTAGATCGCTTCACCTCCTTTCTGGCGTCTTCATCATCGTCCTTGTCCTTATCTTCTCCCTCTCCCTCAATTATCTTATACGCTGATATAACCGGCTTGGGTTCACATCCGAAATCGTGCCACTCGCCAAAGGAGTATGAAGAATGATCCGTGATTTCACGCAGGATCATCGGGACCAGTGAAATATCGAACTCAGCACTGAGCGCGGCGTACATGACAGCATCGACCCCAGTGAGGTTCGTCTGGCGGATGATGGGTTTCCGGTAGAGGTGGCGAAATGGGATTCCTACCTCTTCCGTACCGCTGGAAATGACTTTTTTAATGGCTCCGATGAGAGCCCGGGCATCGCGACGAGAGTGCGTGCAGAACTGCAGCTCGTTATCGTGTGGTGGCCCGGGCCGATAATCCTCACCCCAGAAATCCATGCGCGATTTCCCTCTTACAATATCGAGGGTCGTAAAGTCGTACTCCCCGAAGGGATAAGCAAGGGGCGACGGGCCATCGCAGACGAATACGTCGTATTGGAGAATCAACTGCGTGCCCGACGCGACAGGCTCGAGACCATGCTCCACGTCAAGACAGAACGCCACGGCTTTGAGATTGGTCAACGGCCGAGGCTCGGAGGCACTGGTAATCTTCGAATGCATGTCCACGGCCATTTTCTTTCCGTCATGCCGGAGATGGAGCATGCCGCCTGTCCAGGACGTGTTGAGTGCGACTAGGACCGTCGCTTGGCGTTCCTTCCCCTGGGTCGAGTCGCGGCGCCAGTCAAAGTGCGCGCCCTTGTCGTACATTGTGAGCTTGCCAAGCGAGACATTGACTTCCTTCCCGACGAATAAGGTCCTTTCTAGGACTGTCTTGAGGTCAATGAGGAGGAAGTAGAGAGAGGCAGTGTAATCTGATCGGCTGGGACAGGTGATGTCTACTCCAGGGACCTCGCGGGTGTCAGTCGCCTGGTCGCCCTTGCATGGCTGGCTTTGGGCGCGAACGGCGTCAATGTTCGGGGTGCCGAGTGTGCCGAAGGGTATATCATTTGGACCGCCAAACTTGCTGTCCCCGTTGATGTAATCGAGGGAGAACGAGACGAACGGATAGGAGATGACCTTGTTTAGGGTCTTTGAGACCAGTGAACCGCGTTTCACCACCAGGCTATTGTGCTCTTTTGTCAGTCTTTCGACAGTCTTGTTGAGTTTGGCGTAGGTCAGGATGGCGTGTTCGGAAGTTTTTGGGACAGACATGGGTGCATGGCAACAAACTTCCAGGCGTAAAAATTTGTGCTACACGTGTGTTTCACGTGTATGCTTAATGAGTACGCGTCGCGGTATATGAACTTCACGTGACATCCCATGCGAACTTAGGTCTGCCCAATCATCCTCAAGGATGCCTTCATGAACGGCAGCCGGACGATATTCGACGCGCTCCCTTCTTCTCCAGAAGAACGTTCTTGTCATCTACCAGTGTCTGGAATTCGACACACCCTTGACTCCCCGCTTGTTCGCGACGTTGGGCGCTTGTATAAAGTTCTAATCAAATCAGCTGTGCATGAAGAGCAAGGGATTGAAGGAGATAAGAAACAGTGCCGACCTTGCATCGTGTTTCTTTTGTACACGTAAGGACAGGCCTTTGAATACCATCAGCCACTGGTTCATCGACGACCAGATGAAATCCGATCCAGATTTTATATAATATAAACCAAATGGGGGATATGTTTAATTAGAGTAGTAAGAAATAAGTATGTGGTATGGTAAAGAAAAAAGTCTGTAATGTAAGTAGAAAAAACAGGTAGGAAAACTGTGTTCCGGCTGAACAGTCTCTATCCTCCCCCCATGAAATCCAGGAAAACCAAAGGGTGGAAGCCTGAAGGAGGACGTTGATACAGAGTTTCTCACTCTGTAGGTGAACTCGGACCTGAGTTTACATTTGCACTTCCCAACCTATCCATCTGTCTCGCAGCACTGGTACGTCTCTCCTGGACATATTTTATATGGGATGCTTTATTATGTGCTCCAAAGCTCCCTCTTGCTCTGTAATCATTCACTTCCGCATATCCGACATGCCACGCCGAGTATAACCGGCAGATTAGAGTTTTTCTTGGGTTGTTTTCAACGGATACAGGTACATCATGATGTACGCAGTTTTTTTGAAGATTGTGCCACTTCAAATCAATCGCTAATATCAGTCAAATGAAAGGTTGGTACGACAAAATAGTTTCAACCTTGAGAGCCTTTCATTTATCTGTGTATATCCCCTTATACAATATACACTCAGATAGCATGACAGTTTCCACCCCTCAGCGCCGCAACAATGGTGTCTGTGTCATCTTCATGTAGATGATGAGCCCAGTCCTTTGCTCGAAGGTCGAACGCCTCGCTATTGATTCTCATCTTTACCAGCGGCACTACGTCTGAGGTCCGAGGTCTCTGGTCCTCTCCTCATTGTCTGCATGAACGGAGTCCACTTTACGACGATCGGTAGCAGAACATATAAATGTTGTCCTTTCGTTTACCGCAACGAGCCGGCATAGCCTCTAGCTTGACGGGTAGGCATTATCGCGATACAGTGGTTTGATGGCATTATATGTCACGTCCCCCTGGAATCGTAAAAGTTCGTGAAATGCGCTTTGTCTGAAAAGTCAATGCGATCTTCACGACGGCATGGGTTTGTAGTCCGCGACACTAATTGGTTGGTTAACAACTGTGGATCCAGTAGTACGACATGGCTGAAAGCGTGCACTCCATGATCGTCCATTTGGGAACCGGGTTTGGTGCAAAAGCGACGTTCGATTACTCCCATCCTCGACTCTATGTAACTACCTGTTTCTCAGCCTCCGTTTCTGTCTTGGTTTTTAAACTGAGCGAATGCAATCCCTCCTCGAGCTCCGTCGACAGAGCAGAGTAAATCATGCGATGGCGTTGCATCGTACTCTATGGGCGGTTCAATCGAATGATGTTGGTATACATAAACGTGTACTACTGACCTTGCCTTCAAAGACGCTCGACGTAACATCTATCGTAAAATCTACGGAGAGCCAAAAATATATCAAAGGGCTAAGCTGGAAATCCAGAAAAGACGCACGAGTTTCGGGCTCTCCGTCGGATTTATAGTTATGCATGGGAGCGTGGTGGCGATGCTTCACAGTGCACGTTCAGGTCAAATGAATGAAATGGAAATGGTAAAGCAAGGTTTTGATTAGACTCAATAGAACAGAGAAACGATGGAGCACCATACCTTCCAGGAATCGTTTGTGATGGATAAGGAAGTTGGTTGGAGTAAAGTCGTTAGCTAGTCACTGCTTGAGATGCTTGTTTGGCGTTTCAACAGAAAAATAGGACCTTTTCTCGTATGGAGGATTCGACGGGTCCCGCTGGTTTTGAAGGCAGATCTATGACGGTGCTTGCGGCGGACATAGAATATGAGAACTGTCGGCGAAGGTGAGAGACACGCGAGGCTGTTAGACGAAATAATGCCAAGGACATGGATGGAGGAAGGAAGGACTGATTTGTCATGCCGGCCATAGCCGTGAGGAGATCGGTCCGGATCTCCGATCATATTATATTTCAACTTTCTCTCCACCACCTACCCACTAGACCTAAAATGTGTTACTTGATTAAATGGTCAGGCATACGTAGGTCATGTTCCCACAACAGCCTATGCTCTACTACTGTGCGCCCAAGATGCAAGAACCTATTGGAAACGATATTTCGTAGCCTTTAGGCCTTCTCACATCTTCTTCGACCGTGGTCCGAGTCTGGCAAAGACGAATCTTCACATATATCCAGATCCAGGACTAGAGGACAGTGTGATTCAAATGCGGAGATGCCACGCAAAGTCAGTTGAAATGATTAACACCTGGACAAGTCAGGATGATCTTCACTGGCCGGACTTGGATTCTTCCGACAAGCATACATTCATCGTCTTACAGATGGAATCAAACTCGGGAGATGGATAACTGTCATGGTAAGGTAACACTACTTCCTTAAAATCTTTGACTTGATGCTCAATACGGACATGGACCAGAAGACAGACATCCGTACCTCATAAAACTCGTCGCCTTGGTGCTTGAAATCATCACGCTGCAATTGGCGGTCGTTCTACACGGATTATCCCGTTATACGACTCTGCACGCACAAAAACCGCGTTTCGGACCCGACTTCATAGTCTCTGGGGCCCAGATCTGGAGGTTATTCCGAGTCACTTCGTCCATTCTCACGGTGCACTCTGAGTTGTCTCTTGCCAACCTACGTATTCGTCTAATACATTCAAAGATGGTGCTTGAATCTGCCGTAATACTGGGCCCGAGCAGCAGGTGTCTAAAGGAAGAACTGTTGGTGTTTCCTTCCCGACAGTTGTATGGTACCGTTTCGTTCCAAATATGAAGTCTGGCGCTGAATTTTGATTCGCATAGAAGATAGCAAGAGTTCCGAACATGAAGATCGACCATGCTTGCCGAAGTTCGCATGTGTCTTCCACCTCATGACCAGCTATTAAATCTTTGCGAGGGTCAATGTTCCTTTCAAGAACCAACGTTTTCACATGGCTCGGCGGCTTTGCGCGGTCACTTGCACATCTCGTTGTTAACGAAGCAAATAATCGCACCCTTGTTCTCCGGCAATTGCTAGCCCCATCCGCAGTGGACAGCTGCTTGTATATAACCTACATGTGCGCGCCGAAAGGGGCGTGTTTTATTCGGTGATGCATGCGAATATTGTCATGCTGTGTCATCGAGAACTAGCCGTCATCATTGCAGACACGCATAAAAGGCGGTAGCTACTTATTACGGGATCCTCGTCTAGTGAACTTAGCATGAGGCGCTTGCAACAATCCGATGGGCCGACTTGACAAGCGTAGCCTGTTTGAGACAGTCACCGGATCAGGGTTTTCCCTGTCGGACAAATTCAGCTAACGCGCTAGGAAGAACCTGGAAGTGATGGCAAGTTGGTAAGGAAGAAGTTGATTGAAGGCTACAACGCTTTATAGCACCTCGTGGATCTGGATCAAATTCGAATCCTTCTCTACGCGAGCAAAGGACGAGTTTAACGGAGGAAACAGGTTATGCGCTCTACTCACAGAACAGGGCAGCTCAAAAGCAGACGATGCGTAGATTTTTTGATGACCTATTAGGGCGGCGAAACCCGTTCGATTTGAAAAGTAGGACTCGTGGGCTGCCTTTGAAATTCCGAGGGAAAGCTGCCCAATGACTTGGCTCACGACCATTGTCGCTAGCTGGGGTAGCTGGCAGCTGCACCTTCCTAATGGCATTCACTGAGGGAGAGGTAGTGTTTGATTCTGCAATGTCATATTGAGCTTGGTAGCCTTGTGTGTCTTTAGTGGAGGCGCAGAGAGGATCCACTTTGATTTACTTAAGAAGTGATGTCAGTATTTGTCTGTATTTTATTCAGGGGATATTTCAGTCAGGGCGAAGCGGTGTCACATCACATCTGTCACGCCTCTTTCCTCCGTCCATATTACTTTGTTCCACTCGTCGTCGACCCCGCCAGAAGCGCGAATAGGACCAGGAGTCGGCCGATATACTGAGAATTGTGCTCCAGGTACGGTGGAACTCCTACATAGCGTCGTCAAGAGGCAGCCGTACCAAATCCAGGCTCATCGAATATTTGCAGCGTTCACGTCCAATTTCTTCTTTGTTGTAGCATGTGAGAGATTGATCTATGCTGTCTTTTTATGAAGTTAATGTAACATTTTACTAGCAGGGTTTCGTACTCAGATTGGACCACGACAACACAAGTTACGCTTAGCTCACGGTATGTCTGCATTCGACAAGGCGTTGACCTTACATTGAGAACTAACTTTGCAAGTTTAGAATCTGATCCATGTCAAATAAGAACTCGCGCCACACATCTCCATCGTCTTCTACTGTACATCATGGTCCAAAGCTTCCCAAGTTCTTGCACAAACCGTCTAGTCGGGATAGGTCAAAATCTGGAACCGATCCGATTAGTGGCCAGGACGGGGACAGTCCCACCTCGACTTCCTCAGAGCACGCTCCTATTCCTTCGTCGTCGAAACATTCTCACCACTCCAGAAAGTCAGGGAAATTTTTAGGCAGTGGAAAGGAGAGGGAGAGGGAGAAGGAACCAGTGCCTGACATGCCTTCAGCCGTCGAAGGAGAAGAAACACCAGTGATTGTTGAGCCTGTGAATATACCACGCCCACGGACACGTTCGGACCGGCCAAGCAGCTCAGATATGCAGTACAATGGCGCCTCGCTTTATGCCCCGAGCTCTCCTTCATCTTCTCGAATGAGCGACCTTCCCACCCGGCTATCAGGCTGGTTTGCGCATACTTTCAACTCTTCTTCAACCACCGATCTTTCGCTACCCACAATTCTTTCTCATCACTCCACTCCCAATACTGGCGCGCCGGAAACTTCTCTCCAGAACAAGGTCTCTGGCACTGCCGCTTTGCTTAATGTAGCAAAGCACGGGAAAGGCCACATTGACAAAGCTATGCGCTACCTTCTTGATAGTGACGCCACTCCTGACAAGTGCACCGACAACATCTGGCTACTAGGCGTCCAACATCCAGGCTATGAACCACCTCCACCATCTTCATACCCAGCACCGTCAACCGGTGGCCGGCGTAGCTCAGTCGACTCCCGGCGCCATTCTCCCTCTTTTCGCTCTTCAACATCATCCACTTCATCTCTCGACGTTACCGTTAATACTCCCCAGCCTGCTAAACACCCAGGCGCCAACTGGCCTCCCGTTTTCTATGCAGACTTTACGTCTCGAGTTTGGTTGACATACCGCTCGCACTTCACGCCAATAAGAGATGGGCGTCTCGGCGACCTAGGCACTGAATACAATTCTTATCAATCAGATTCTAGCACTAGTAGCCCTACGGCGACGGTGAAAAAGTGGAATTGGGGATCTATGGTGGGCGGGGAGAAGGGTTGGACGAGTGACTCCGGTTGGGGGTGCATGCTACGGACCGGTCAGAGTTTGTTGGCCAATGCCCTGGTTCATCTTCATTTGGGACGTGGTGAGTACCATTCCGACTTTTTTCTGATGGAGCTAATCGAACCTTATCTGATAGATTGGCGGAGACCGCCACATCCAGTGTATACGGCGGACTATGCAACCTACATACAGATTATAACATGGTTTTTGGATACACCTGCTCCTGAAGCTCCCTTCAGTGTCCATCGAATGGCGTTGGCTGGTAAGGAATTGGGAAAGGACGTTGGACAGTGGTTCGGGCCCAGTACTGCTGCTGGTGCTATCAAGTACGCGTCGGGTGCTATTTTAAACTGTTCAAGCTGTCTAATGTATCATGTTATAGGACCTTAGTTCGGGCATTTCCCGAATCAGGACTTGGCGTGTCTGTGGGGTCTGATGGGGTGCTTTTCCAAAGTGATGTATTCCAGGCATCGTACAGCTCCCGCCAGAGATATCATCATGGGAAGGTCCCTATGCAGTGGGGTGACAGGCCTGTCTTACTATTATTGGGTGTACGACTCGGATTGGATGGGGTTAATCCTATTTATTATGATACCATAAAAGTATGCTCCTGCTTCCGTCTCCCGAGGAATTGCTACTAACATCCCGTTCAAGTTACTCTATACTTTCCCCCAGTCCGTCGGCATTGCTGGTGGCCGTCCGAGTTCGTCATACTATTTCGTTGGATCTCAGGCCGACAACCTTTTCTATCTGGATCCTCATCACGCGAGGCCAGCTATTCCTCTCAGACTACCTGCAGAAGTAGGCTCCCCAGACGCCGAACCAGATCATCGGAAGAAGACGAAGAGAGGATCATCGTCAACCGGGTCCTCAACGGGCCACCAACGTGCGCCGACGTCACCTTCCTCATCGATTCGTACCGGATCCTCGACATTTTCTTATCATGTTCCGACGTCACCGTCACCTCTGCAGCATCAGTTTTCGGAGTCCGGATCATCCTCGTCGTCATCAAACCAGATGCAGAGTCCATCAGAAATTGACCAGAGTGAGATCACAACGGAAGGACAGTTGGACCGGCTGCAAGAGCACTTTGTAAATGCTTACAGCGCTGCGGAACTAAAGACCTTCCACTGCGAGCGTGTCCGGAAGATGCCATTAAGTGGGCTGGATCCGAGCATGCTGATAGGCTTCTTGTGCAGAGACGAGGCTGATTGGATCGACTTTAAGAGCAAAGTTGCTGATGTGAGTTTGACCTTTTCCGTTTTGGAATAGTCGCTTATGCCTGATGCAGCTACCTCGCACAATATTTGCTATCCAAGATGAGCCACCCACATGGCCCTCTGACTCCGATGATAACATGGGACTAGAGAGCATTTCAGATCCGGATGATTTGGACATGGATATAGACGAGGAGGGCGACGATGAGGACCGAGAGCTGGACGCACGGTCTGCTTCGACTTCCAGTGCACATATCAGTACCACTTCGACCTCGAGGACCAAGAGCTCGGAGCTGGATACTGAGGAGGATCCTGTGGATCCAATAACGCCTGGTCCTGGATCGAGATTTGAGTTTCCCGATCCCCCAAGTCACCACCGGCCTAAGGCGGAGGAGGGAGGTGCGTTTGTTGAAGCGCTTGATGACATGGAGGATGATGATGATGAGTGGGTGGATCCAGTGCTTACACCGACGGCTGTGCCGCCTCCTCCGCCACCGAAGAAGAAGAAGGGCAGGAAGAAGCAGGTCCCCGTACCTGTTCCGATGGTGAACTTTCCGTCGGCGCCTGGTGGAGAGGAAGGTGTGCGAGGGGACGTATCACATGAGCGGCAGAGGAGGCAGTCTATGGGTCTGAGCCTGAAGATGAACAACAGTAGGGGCAGGGATGGAGGGAGGACTCAGAGTGGCGGGGTGAAGGGTGTGTTAACAGGTGATTAGGTTTATGAAACCATCGCCTTCGTCTTCTCTCTTCGTGTCTCTCTCTCTTTGATATGTTGTGACTTATGTTTGAACATTTATTGTAATCATATGACCAGACCTATAGGTCTTACGGGCTCAGATTAAACATCCAATGCTTATATTTGCATGCATTACGTGAAGACTGGGTTCTTTCCTGCTAATATGTCTGATGATCACGGTCTTGGATGGGCTGGAAGGTGGTGCGGGTGAGAAATTAGAAACGAAGCGATCACGTGTTTGTGGGGAACGCGTGGAAATTTATCTGTTTGAAGGCCGGGAAACAATCTAGGCAGGCTTCTAGTACGTGCCGGAGTGCGTCGGACAACTTGTGATGATGTAAGGACAGGGAATGGCTATAAACGTTTTAAGGTTGAATGCATAGCGTATGGAAAGGCAACATTTATACATCGTTCTCCGGACCGATGGTAATCACTACACCGCTTGACATCCTGGCGTTAAAGAGTTTGTGATATGTTAGTGGTGCCAGGGGAAGTGGTTTCTGGCAGTGTAGTGACGGAACACCTCAATAAGTTATCGTACTTGTTGTGGCTTGACGTGGATGCGTCGCTCTGAAACTTTTTTTCTGTGAGGAAGTACCTCGACTAAACGCCGGAGAAACTGAGAGCCTCCGAGTCGGTCGCGAGGACGTTGCCCGAGGGGTGGGATCTTGTCTAATATACATGAATGACTCGGAGGCAATCTTCACAGTTCGACTTCCCTCAGCCGCCCTCTCCGCAGTCGTTTTGTTAGATACATCAGGACCCGACAGAAGACCATTGAATTGGAGGAAGGGGTTCACTCCACACGATAAATGTACCCGATGTGAACTCAAAGTTGAAATACTTAAACACTCATCCTTCCTATTCAGTGTATTCCGACACAAACGGCATGTTTCAGCACACAGTACGATGGGAATAAGCATTTAACGTGCCCTGATTCTCCTCTTTATGTTGGTTATCATTCAATGATAGTCATCTTACGAATACGGATTGCGTCTCCAGGGGGGCTGTGAATTTTACATACCATGATAGCCGAGCCCTGTATTATGTACTGTAGTATTTGCATGCCGATAATAGGCGAGTTCCCCGTCAGTGATAAGTAGAGGGGTTTCTGGGTTCTTTTACCTACCATCACTGGCAGTCATGCTTCTTCTTCGACTTTTTCCCTCGCTCCTTGCGCTTCTTGCGCTGTTGTTCTTGGAAGTGTCGGCATGGCCTGTACCCAGCCGCCTTCGGACTCAACCAGCTGGCCTGATATCGTCAAACTCGAAGGACTCAGAGGGACTTGATGGTGGAGCCCAACGGAAGAATTACGTCTCACCAGGGAGCGGGCCTCTCGAGTACGTCATGTTATTGCTATCATGCTTCGTGCAGGCTATTGATTCCAAGTACCCCATAGGTCATTGTTAGTGGAAGAACACGGAACTGGCCTGACAGTGCCGCAATCGACCTATGATTCCGAGTCGCAGCCGTGGCACGACGTCGTACGTTTCTTTGTCGTTCTATGTCTATGGTCGTTCGTGCTGAGCGGGATGACCAGGAAGCGGTGGAAGGCCCGGGGGAGGGATATCTATGACCTTTTTTTTTTTTTTCGAGCTGGTTCCGGAAAGGACGGGCTTGACGAAGAAGTTGTAGGGATGGACCTTCAGAGACGTATACCGTAAAGGTGGACGCAATTGGGGCGTCGGAGGCCTCCCGTGAGAATGGAGCACTGCTCTGACTTAACTAAGCGTATTTCGCCGCTCATTTCATAGAGAGCACTGGGACAGTGGGGTCGCGCGCTTCATCATTTGACCTGTCTCAGAGATTTTAACAACACTTCATCTGAGTGATTGGTGTACACACATGAAAGAGCTACACTCTGGACTGCTAGATCGATTCGATGGTACGGACTGAGCTGGTTTAGAATCTCAATTAGATTTTCTCTAGTCGTCGATGAATCAGTAGCACTCGCCTGACGATATTCAAAGGCTATTCATTACGTGTTTCCGAAGGAAACGCGGTGCAAAGTCGGCACTACTTCTTGTCGTCATCAATTGTTTTCTCATCATGCACACCTGGTATGATTTGA
Source organism: Armillaria sp. CMW 4456 (assembly GCA_028551335.1). Classification (NCBI taxonomy): domain Eukaryota; kingdom Fungi; phylum Basidiomycota; class Agaricomycetes; order Agaricales; family Physalacriaceae; genus Armillaria; species Armillaria sp. CMW 4456. Next base: position 43,630 of record JANDKJ010000264.1, read on the forward strand.
GCCTTTTATACCGGCGTCGTGAACAAGGACGGGCCGGATTTCCAGACACATGTAGATAACGAGATTCGAGAAGGTCCGTTGACGTTCTTCTGTATAAGATGGGAGCGTGTTGTATGCCGTCTCCAACGTGCACGATAGCATCCTTGAGCGTGCTTGGGCAGACCATAATTTGCAGGGAACAAGAAGAGTTTGAAGGGGACATGTCACGTGAAGTATTTCTACCGCGACGCGTACTCATTAAGCATACACGTGAAACGCACGTGTGACACAAATTTGAGACCAGCAAATTTGTTGTCTTCTTTGCTCTGCATCCATGTCTGTCCCAAAAACTTCGGAACACGCTATCCTGACCTATGTTAAAGTCAGCAAAACCATCGAAAGAATGACAGAACAACACAATAGTCTGGTAGTGAAACGCGGCTCACCGGTCTCAAAGACCCTGGACAAGGTCATTTCCTGTCCGTTCGTCTCGTTCTCCCTCGATTACATCAACGGAGACAGCGAGTTTGGCGGTCCAAATGATACACCCTTCGGCACACTCGGCACCCCGAACATTGACGCCGTTCGCGCCCAAAGCCAGCCCGGCAAGGGCGACCAGGCGACTGACAGCCACGAGATCACTGGAGAAGACATCACCTGTCCCAGCCAATCGGAATACACTGCATCTCTCTACTTCCTCCTCCTTGACCTCAAGACAGTCCTAGAAGGGACCCTATTCGTCGGCAAGGAAGTCGATGTCTCACTCGACAAGCTTACAATGTACGATGAGGGCGGGCACTTTGACTGGCGCCGCGACTCGGCCCGAGCAAAGGGAAACGAGGCGACGGTCCTAGTCGCGCTCAACACGTCCTGGACAGGCGGCACGCTGCATCTCCGGCACGACGGCAACGAAATGGCCGTGGACATGCATTCCAAGATTACCGGTGCCTCCGAGCCTCAGCCGTTCATTAATCTCAAAGCTGCTGCATTCTATGCTGGCGTGGAGCACAAACTCGAGCCCATCACGTCGGGCACGCAGTTAATTCTCCAATACGATGTATTTGTCTGCGATGGCCCGTCGCCCCTTGCTTATACTCCCGGGGAATACGACTTTACGACCCTCGATGTCGTGAGAGGGAAGTCGCGCATGGATTTCATGGGGGAGGATTATCGGCCTGGGTCCCCACATGATAACGAGCTGCAGTTCTCGCTGTCTCCTTCTGGCAATGTCCAAGCTCTCGTTGGTGCCATTCAGAAAGTCATTTCCAGCGGCACGGAAGAGGTAGGCATCCCACTTCGCCACCTCTATCGGCAACCCACCATCCGCAAGGAGTACCTCACTGGGATCGATGCTGTCGTATACGCCGCGCTCAGTGCTGAGTTCGATATTTCACTGGTCCCGATGATCCTGCGTGAAATCACGGATCATTCTTCACACTTGCTTGACGAGTGGTACGATTCAAGACGTGAGCCCAAGCCGGATATATCAGCGTATAAGATTGTCGAGGGAGAGGAAGAAGATGAGAGCGAGGACGACGACGAAGGCGCCAGAAAGAAGGTGAAGCGATCCACCGAGTTCCATCTGAGTAGCTCTTCGGATCTCGTAGAGATTAGCAGGAAGGATTATGTCGAATGTAGGAGCTCAGATCGGGTGGAACAGGAAGGGGAGTGCAAGTATTTTGGAGGAGGCATGTTCCTCAAGGCGAAGAAGGCGTAGACGGCCGATGTGATTCATCTTCAAAAATTTTCCGAATCACAAATCACGCGTGTTGGGTTATCTAGTTGTTTGTAGTACTAGACTCCTATAGCGACAGGCATAAGCAACGAAGCGGTCATTGGTGAACGAGGTCGATTCAGTCAGGAGAGAAACCACAGCGAGGGTATGTTACAAACGTCCGATGATATAAATTCCAAAAGCAACACAAGATCATTTTCACTACTGCGCACAAAGTTAATGATTGAGGTCCTGGACGAGAAACCAAATTCAAATTCACGTACAAAGTCGAGAACACTGATCCTCCCTAAGACTATTTGATCGATGTTTCGCTGAAATTGAAATTAGCCGTCTCCCGTTGGATTGCCAGGAAAGAGAGATGCCCAGTATAGCAACATGAAGGATGCGACAGTGGTATTCTGTTACTCGTTACCCAAAGGAAAATCTACCACGGGCCTCGTGGTGATGGCAGAGACGATAGTACCGGTCACGTTGCTGTCACGGGGATCACACTTTTCGTAGGTTACTTAGTGCCGGTACCCAGGCTCTGCCAGACTCCTGTGCTAGGAGACAAAAGCTGGTTCAGTTTGTGGCACATTGTGACCAGAACTGTAACTGACCTACGTAGGAACATGTCTGGTTCGTGTATTACCATGTCTGTCCTTGCATACACTCATTTTCTTTGCAGCAAATGCCCAGCTCTCTTTTTCACTCTCCAAGGTTGACGCAAAAATTCTTCAGCATGAAGAAGCGATTAGGCAACTCAGATCGCAACGAAACACTCTCGTTCCCATTTCTCAGCTCCCCCCCGAAATCCTCTCCAGAATCTTCCTCTTCGTTTCCTACCCTCGGCCTTATGAAAGACCGTATTTGTGGATTAATGTTTCCCATGTCTCGCAACATTGGCGCGCTGTTGCGCTTGGCAACCCAGCCCTCTGGAGCTCACTTCCCTTCATGACGATGTCCCCTACCTGGGCCCGTGAAATGATGAACCGCTCGAAAATGGCCCCCCTGACGATCGCCGCCAATCTGATCAGTATGTCTTCAAAAATGCTTCCTGTGTTCGACGATGCCATGAGGCAGGTTGACCGCTCCATTGAACTGAGCCTTACTGGTGGCAAAGACATGGAGAAATACCTCATGAAAGCAACGAAGCGAGCACCATTTCTCATCAAGCTCTGCATTTCTCACGTTGACATCTACGACGATGAAGGCGATGAGAGATTAGCCCTTCCATATGATTTTTTCGATGGCCAAGCCCCCCGTTTGCGTCATCTCGAACTCGTTCAATGTCAAGTACATTGGGATTCCGGCCTGTTGCAAAATCTCACACACATGAGAATAGTGGATCCAGGCGAATTTAGACCTACCATTTCCAAACTTGTAGACCTGCTCAGGGAGATGCCTTTCCTTGAGACGCTTCATTTAGTGGATGCGTTGCCCGTCGTTTCCGCGACTGCGAAGACTTTACCGAGTCCCTCCCATACCATATCCCTGCCCCGCTTATCACACATTTACCTTGTCTCTAGCCTTCTAGAAGCCGTCAATCTCTTGGATCACATTGATTTTCCACCCACGGCGACGATGCAACTCATCCTACATGGTACTGAAGGGACGGGATCAGACTTCTCTTCTCTTGTCCCGACTATCTCTAAATTACGACCATCCACTTCCGGCAACGCCTTCACATGTGCCCCTCTCAAAGAGATGTCTCTATTGGTTATACATCGGGGTTGTATTCAGTTCTCCGCATGTACTGTCTCCAATGCCCCTACTGATTGGTCCCAAAATATTGCGCCGGTTCTTGATATGAACCTTTCATGGCCAGCCGAATCGTCTGACATGACAGAGTACGTCGCAAGGACCATTTGCCAAGCTTTACCACTTGCCCAACTCCAGTATCTCGAAGTGTTGGTCCTGGAGAGCGACCCTAAACACACGACATGGGTGGACTTGTTCGGCTCCTTACCCAAGTTGGAGAAAATCGTATTGGCGAGTACAGAAACTACAAAGGCCTTCACCAGGGCCCTGAGCGAGATTCAACCCCTACCGCCTGTTGATGCAGACCGGGGTTACAACCTACGAGTGAAGAAACAGATACCCGATAGTGTTTATTTCCCCCGTCTTCGCAGCATCGTCTGCGTTGAGACAGACTTAGTGGATATTCTGGACACTTTTTTGGACATGTTGATGGTGCGGGCAGAGTGTGGGACGGAGGTACAGCATATAGAGCTAACAGAGTGTCTTTGATCTGCACAAAAGGGAAGTGAAGCTCATTGGAGAAGTTGTCGTGGACGTTGAGTGTGATGATGATGCGCCTAGAGAGCGGCCTGACAGTGATGAAACACCTGACAGTGATGAAACATCTGACAGCGATGAATCATTTGGCGAGTACGACTCCGATGATGAATATTGTATATCAATATTTTGAGTACCTTTGTAACGTCGATGCTGGATTTCTTGCGGGTATCCCTGTTATTTGGTACTAAAATTTCGTAATAGTAATTCTTTCCCATTCTTCTCTGTTTGAATTCAAAATGTACATTACATTTTTGTGTCCTATTGTACAGCTTTCAAGTGCGACCAAAAGACGCCCCGCTCCATATTCCATCGAGTGCAGACGTGACACTGCGCACGACGGTGTATCAAATAACTCGATGAATGACATCGTGGCTTGATCAACGTATCTTGGAACGTATTCCTTGGGAACCATAGTTTATCATGACAGCGAAGAAAGGATAGAGCACGCCATACAGTATCCCGGATACTGGCATGTCCCAGACAATGCATTGTAGTGGTACTAGATAGATGGACGATATGAGGCATGATTTCGTACAATCGTCCTAAAACACACCTCTCTCGTACACAGTCTAATGCTAAAGATGACAGGGAGGATCGCGTAGCTTATCCGCGTGGAGCAACGCTAACAGGGTCGTGGACCTACAGGTGTCCACTCTACCTGTAGACTTGATGTCACGATTGTGCGTCCAGGAGAGGATGAGACGGGATGTCGAGCGGTGACTTGGGGCTGACCCAGAATAGATAAACTTGACTAAGGGCTTTAAAATTCTGACCGAGAGGGCACTGCTGCTGTGCTGTGTGATCGTAATGAGAGTACCTTAATCCAGGTGTACGCAACGCCAAGGAGACACAGGTTCGCCCGTCAGCCGTTGTGATAGACAAGTTGGGTTTCGCCTTCGTGACTGATAGTCCAGCGTCGAACGCAAAGATTTAAACCACCCGCGATAGGCTCGCAATCGAGTGCGAAATAGACTCGGGATCGAGAGGACGATTTCTGTGATATGGCTCCGAGTAGGGGGTACAACTCCGCTGGTCCTGATCTGCCTGAGATAGGCTTGTGATGTAGGGTGATGAATAACGGATTATACGTGCTCTGGTAAATGATCGTTGTGCTACCATCAGCCCAATCCTAAATGCGAGGTCTGTGTTCCGTGGTGTGTTCTCCTGTATGATAGCCGCCAACAACACGAATGGCACTGTAGATCACTTGTCGGGCCCTTTTGCTTTGTCTGTCTTGGACGCGTTTTTAGCTTCCAAATCTAGTGTAGACTGAGATTTGAACACGACATACGGTTTTGACGAAGGGATAGTGCAACATAAAGGATATGACGGTGGGATTCCGGTAGCAATTGACGTGACGGTAGACAACTAGAGGATGATATATATCCGGTATCTACCCACATTTTGACATAATTTTCATTCGGACAGTCGGTCCGATGCACCGACACGTTCGTTTCTCAGTTCCTAATACCATCCATTTTCACCGTATCGAAGAGCTGACTTGACGACCAAATCGGTAGCGTAAACATCGAACAGTTTCAGCATAGACTTGTTGTCCAAATATCTTCGAGCTCCGGATATTTCTTCGAGCTGGAGCCCACGCAGATGTTCTGGCATTCGGAAAGACTAAATCATGTACCGTGTTGGTCCCGACAGTGACGAGGTGCAAATATATCAGAATCGGAAGGAATTATGCGACAATGTAAATCCTTTGTACTCACAAACACTCATGAATACTGACTCTCGCAAGAAATATCAAACGCTAATCGGCATTGGGGATCACTTGATAGTGCGATCGAATATATCCAGCGTCGACACCTCAAGATGCGCAAAAGTATCATCGTCCAGTAAGAAAGCCCTATGACATGGTGGTAGGCAAAGAAATACGGGAGGCAGGATAGTGTCACAAATGGTAAGCTACCGACGTCCACAAAATGCCCTCAGTATCCACTAATTATCAGATCCCTTCCGCACGTATGCATACATACATCAGTCGAGTCACCACCGACGTCGATGTCTGCAATCGAGGATTTCAATCTATGCTACATGAACTGCTATCATTCCTAGGATGATGAAAGTCTCGTTTTCTATTACATGCACCATGTGGAGGAAATTTCATTGTGCTCACCGCCACGATATCGGATGATCGCAGAAGATTGTGGACCCAAAATGACTTGATGGAGGGTCGTACTCAATCATGTGTGGATAGCCATTATTGGGCAGTTCCACCACTCCCAGGTAGCTGCTCAGCGAGGCGAGCGTATCAATTCCATCGTTTTGAAGGCTGTTACGATTGCGGTGGTGTATGAACAGATAATCAAGAGGAGAGGGGCAGAGCCAGCGACAGAGTCAATGACGACTTGTCTCGCCTTTCTGCTTCGTTCATCTTGGACACGGAACCACGGTACGTTCGAATCTCAGCTTACACCACAATAGGAAACTGAAAAACGCTCTTACAGAACCAGTTTCAGCCAGTCAAAGGTGAGCAATATTTACCATGGCTCGACGTACGGTTTTAACGAAAGGATAAACATTCAAGTTGAACTTCACCTGGACGGGCACAAGAAGAAATCAATTCAGATGATGGCGATAATATTGAGAGGGGTGGTCATACTAGTATCACGAGACGACAGAATTCACCGACGTTCCTTCAAACGTGATTGTAAGTGTCGAAAACTGACATTCCCTGAATAAAACACTGACAGTCTCAGCCTGCAAATGCTGAAGGCCAAATAGCTGATGGTCGAATCATCGTCGGATTTCTATCAATTCCACATATGAGGACCTTCGCTCTCCAACTACTGTTGTGTGATAGTCGCCGCCAAGGAACTATGGCCGGTCGTTCATTAGCGCCGATTACAGACCTGGGTATTACAGCCTTGACTGGAGTCACGCGATGCGAGTCGCGTATTTGTTTTGCATAGGTTCACCCCATGAAAATGTAGCACACAACATCGCCTCGCCTACAGCAAACGATGGCAGATATCATTTTTGTCATATTACCGTGCAACGAGAAGGTTCATGTCGTTCTTCCAGCTTCCTACAACAGCTTCGACCATGTGCTGTCTATTAGCATCGCATGTCATATGAAGTTATGCATATTGTGACGTGGCACCAACATAGCACTTTCCTGCACACTTACCACCATGTCTAGTATCAACTCGTGTCTCGAAGTCGCGAAACTGACTGCTGCAGCGGGCGAGATGGCCCCGTTTCCTTTCATCAAGGGTGCTGCTCAGTGTGTGGTAGTCGTTCTCGAGGCCATGGAGGTATATTATTACCTTTTCCTTGTTCTCGACACTGACAAGATATGCAGAGCGCCGCAAAGAATAGGCAAGGTCTGCAAGAGTTAGCTAAGAGTATCGTCATTACATTGGTGATTGTGAAAGACACCGTTATCGACCACGGCTCTACTAGCGCCTCGTGCTTTAAAGGTATCTGTCTTGAATTTCAGACGTAAGTTGATCCATTTTATCTATCAATGCTACTTACTTATTTCTCAGATACCTCAACGAACTACTTTCAAAGTTGAAGAGAGAAGGCAATACGAAAGGGATCTGGCGTCTTTTGAAAGCCAGGAAGATCTCAGATGACATCTCTGCTTACAAACAACGAGTACAGGCAGCCAAGGAGGACCCCCTGGTAGGTTGCTCACTATTATCAATCTTGTTTAGGCTTCGAATGAGCGGCAGATCCGTACAACGACCATGACACACCTCACTCTCTTTGATGTCCGCAATGAAACTACTGCGGGGTTGAACATTCTGAAGGGGTCTATAGAGGCATCAGAGAGGAACATTGCATTCATCAAGGACAATATTGAAGAAATCCGCACCTTCGGGTGCCATGCACCAGAGCGAAAGCATAGAAATTCTTCCCACGATATGATTCCAGAATGACAGGAAAAATGGGCTGTATAAAGGAGTGGTATGTAGATTACAGTCATTCTGGTACCTAATTCACCCAACATCTATAGGTCTGGGATATCATTCCAGGTGACATCCATGTAATTAAAAGAGTAGCTGGTTCATCGAGATACTATCATGCTGGCATTACATATAAGGACACTATCCTGATTATTGATTGCTACTGTACTGTCGAGAATAGTAGCACACTGAAAGTCATTTGTGAATATAAGCTCATGGTAAAAGCAGAGACTTGTGGGTAAGTGAATGTTACATTGTGCCAAGAGTCACATCCTCATTACATCTTCATCCTCTGTATTCTAGCGCAATGAAAGGGCTCTTGATTTCTTCATGAAACAAAGGTAGTGACGTGAAAGATAGGATGGTTGTCATCTGGTACTCTTTACCCTCCCATAGAATTTGCTACAATAGGTCTACTTGAAGCCTTGGGAAAGCGAATCTAGCTTAGAATTAGAATGAAACTTAGTTCCACAGTAAAGCGATGCCTGAAAATGAGCTCATCAAAATTCCATAGGTAAGCTTGGTGTCGTGGCCACATACCGCTAGACAATATGTAGAACTACTTGAAACCACATTGACAGAGGAAAATCTACTATGGACGTCACGAAAAGTGATGCAGCCGTCACATTGTCGTCACAAGCATCACACGGCTAGAACTGTACCACGCCTACGTTGCGCCTACGTGACAACATGTCTGGTTTGTGTGTTACCCTGTCTGACCCCGCAAACACTCACTTTCTTTGCAGCAAATGAGAAGCGCTCTTTTTTATTCTCCCAATACGACGCAAAAATTCTCCAGCATGAAGAAGCGATTAGGCAACTCAGATCGGAACGAAACACTCTCGCTCCCATTTCTCAGCTCCCCCCCGAAATCCTCTCCAGAATCTTCCTCTTCGTTTCCTACCCCCAGGCTCATGAAAGATCGTATTCGTGGATTAATGTTTCCCATGTCTCGCAACATTGGCGTGCTGTTGCACTCGGCAACACAGCCCTGTGGAGCTCACTTCCCTTCATGACGATGTCCCCTACCTGGGCCCGTGAAATGATGAACCGCTCGAAAATGGCCCCCCTCACCATCGCTGCCGATCTGACCCTTATGTCTTCCAAAAATGCTTCCTGTGTTCGACGATGCCATGAGGCAGGTTGACCGCTCCATTGAACTGAGCCTCACTGGTGACAAAGACATGGAGAAATACCTAATGAAGGCAACAAAGCGAGCACCATTTCTCGTCAAGCTCTACATTTCTCACACTGACATCTACGATGATGCAGACGATGAGAGATTAACCCTTCCATATGATTTTTTTGATGGTCAAGCCCCCCGGTTTGCGTCATCTCGACCTCTTTCGATGTCAAGTACATTGGGATTCCGGTCTGTTGCAAAATCTCACATACCTGAAAATAGTGGAACCAGGCGGATCTAGACCTACTATTTCCCAACTTGTGGACCTGCTCAGGAAGATGCCTTGCCTTGAGACGCTTCATTTAGATGATGCGTTGCCCATCGTTTCTGAGACCACAAAGACTTTACCGGGCCCCTCCCATATCATATCCCTACCCCGCTTATCACACATCTGCCTCGTCTCTAGCATTCTAGAAGCTGTCAATCTCCTGGACAACATTGATTTTCCACCCACGGCGACGATGCGACTCATCCTACATGGTACCGAAGGGACGGGATCAGACTTCTCTTCTCTTGTCCCGGCTATCTCTAAATTACAAACATCCACTTCCACCTTTACATGTGCCCCTTTCAAAGGGATATCTCTATCAATTACACATTACAATTGCACTGTTCGCTTCTCCGCATATACTGTCTCCAATTTCATCCCTGGATTACCACAAGCTATCGCGCCAGCTCTTGATTTAAACCTTTCATGGCCACCTGAATCGTTCGACATGCCAGAGTACGTCGCAAGGACCATTTGTCAAGTTTTACCACTTGCCCAACTCCGGTGTCTCCGTGTGTTTGTCCTGGAGAGCAGTTCTGAACACACGACATGGGTGGACTTGTTTGGCTCCTTACCCAGCTTGCAGAAAATCATATTGACGGGTACAGAAACTACAGAGGCCTTCAGCAAGGCTCTGAGCGAGATCAAACCCCTACCGCCTGTTGACGCAGACCAGGATTACAACCTACGAGTGAAGAAACAGATACCTGATAACGTTTATTTCCCCCGCCTTCGTACCATTGTCTGCTTAGAGACGGAATTTGCAGATATTTTGGACACTTTTTTGGATATGTTGATGGTGCGGGCAGAGTGTGGGACGGAGGTACAGCATATGAAGCTAAAAGACTGTCCTGATTTATACAAAGGGGAGGTGGAGCTCATTGAAGAAGTTGTCGTGGACGTTACGTGTGATGGTTATGAGCCTAAAGAGTGGTTTGACGGTGATGAACTTTTTCACGATGACGAGTACACTGACGATGATGATTGGGAACCAATATTTTGAATACTTTTGTAACGTTGACGCTGAATTTCTTGCAGGTATCCCTGTTATTTAGTACTAAAAGGATCGTAACAGTAATTTTTTCCCGTTCTTCTCTCTATGCATTCAAAATGTACATTACATTTTCGTGTCCTGTTATACAGCTTTTAAGCGTGATCAGAAAGCGCCCCCCTCCATATTACCTCGAGTGGACGTGGCACTGCGCACGACAGTGGTATCAAATAACTCAATGAATGCCACCCTCCCTTCCGTGCGCTTGATCAACAGATCTTGGTCGTATTCCTTGGGAACCATAGTTTATCATGACCAGATGATGGTTGGGATGCTAGTGGGGCAGAACGTACCTGTCGCGTAGATTTTGCGACCATGCGTGGAACTGAAGACACGACACGGCAACTTGTTGAGATCCTTGATTTGCCGGAGAAGGATACTGATTTAATATATTTAGATCCTGCCAGTTATAATGAGCCTGGGAGGACATACAGCGGGCTCAAGCTCGTTAGAGAGGAGTAAGGTCGAGCATGTGAAGCGGACCAAATTGAGCCTACAGGGTGACCTTGTTTCAGCCAGCTCAATCAGCTTGGATAGCCAGTATTGAACAGTTCCATGACTTGGCATACAGGTTCTCGGCAAGGTGGGCATATCAATTCCGTTGTGCAAGGATCTGCAAGAAAAACCCAACGCCCGTGAGAATCAGTGAGAGGATTCATTGAGGAAGAGGAAGAAGATCTGGCACAAGGACGGTGATAAGGGCGTAAGAAAGAAGGTGAACCTAATATTCCACTGATTCCACTCTGATAGCATTTCAGACCTGTAGAGATTAGCTGGAAGCCAACTATGTCGAATGTTCGCGTCAGGTGGCACAGGAAGGGAAGTATCAAGTACTTCATATATGCATGGCCCTCAAGGATTTAACAACTTGCTGATTGAGGTAATTCAGGCAGGAAAGAAACCCCTTGGCAAGTTGTATGTTACAGAACACTTGCTGTTATAGAATTCCAAAGGCAAACCCAGGGTCATTGCGACTACTGAGTACAAAGCTAATGATCGTCCTGCATGGGAAACCAGAGAAAGAGAAGAGAAAATGACAAATATGCGCAGTTCGCTGAAACATCGCCTCGCCTATAGCAAATCCCCATGGTAGATATCATCCTTTTTCGAAGGACTATGTCGACATGTACAAAAATCATTCAGGGATAAGGAAGCCAGAATGGTCAACAAGAAAAAGGATGATAAGGGGTAGAAAGAAGGTGAAGCTATCCACCGAATTCCATTCAAGTAGTGTTTTAGACCTCATAGAGATTAGCAGAAAGGACTATGACTGGTCACGTTGCTGTCACGGGGATCACGCTGTTCACATGGACCTCCGTAACTCTATAGTTAACGTGAAGCAAGCAGCGTTAGTGCTAAGACACACAAACTGTTCACAGGTTACCACTGGCATCCACGACAGTGCCAGTATCCAGGCTGTGACTCCCGTGCTAGGCAATAAAGCTGGTTCAGTTTGCGGCTCAGTATGGCTGGAACTGTAGCTGGCCTACATGGCAACATGTCTGGTTCGTGTATTGTATTACGCTGTCTGTCCCTACATACGCTCACATTCTTTGCAGCAATACCAGCAAATGACAGGCGGTCTTTTTTATTCTCTCAATACGACGCAAAAATACTCCAGCATGAAGAAATGACTAGGAGACTCAGATCGGAACGAAACACTCTCGCTCCCGTTTCTCAGCTCCCCCCTGAAATCCTCTCCAGAATCTTCCTCTTCGTTTCCTACCCCCAGGCTCATGAAAGATCGTATTTGTGGATTAATGTTTCCCATGTCTCCCAACATTGGCGTGCTGTTGCACTCGGCAACACAGCCCTGTGGAGCTCAATTCCCTTCATGACGATGTCCCCTACCTGGGCCCGTGAAATGATGAACCGCTCGAAAATGGCCCCCCTCACCATCGCTGCCGATCTGACCCTTATGTCTTCCAAAAAGCTTCCTGTGTTCGACGATGCCATGAGGCAGGTTGACCGCTCCATTGAACTGAGACTCACTGGCGACAAAGACATGGAGAAATACCTAATCAAGGCAACAAAGCGAGCACCATTTCTCACCAAGCTCTACATTTCTCACACTGACATCTACGACGATGAAAGCGATGAGAGATTAGTCCTTCCATATGATTTTTTCGATGGCCAAGCCCCCCGTTTGCGTCATCTCGACCTCTTTCGATGTCAAGTACACTGGGATTCCGGCCTGTTGCAAAATCTCACATACCTGAAAATAGTGGAACCAGGCGGATCTAGACCTACTATTTCCCAACTTGTGGACCTGCTCAGGAAGATGCCTTGCCTTGAGACGCTTCATTTAGATGATGCGTTGCCCATCGTTTCCGAGACCACGAAGACTTTACCGGGCCCCTCCCATATCATATCCCTACCCCGCTTATCACACATTTGCCTCGTCTCTAGCCTTCTAGAAGCTGTCAATCTCTTGGGACACATCGATTTTCCACCCACGGTAACGATGCAACTCCGTCTACATGGTACCGAAGGGACAGGATTAGACTTCTCTTCTCTTGTCCCGACTGTCTCTAAATTACGAACATCTGGCACTTCTGACAGAGCCTTCACAGGTGCCCCTTTCAAAGGGATGTCTCTAACCATTACGCGTCACAGTAATATTCGCTTATTCGCATATACTGTCTCCAATTTCCTTACTGACGTACCGCAAGATGTCATGCTGGCTCTTGATATGAACCTTTCATGGTCACCCAACTCGTCTGGTATGACAGAACACGTCATAAGGGACATTTACCAAGCTCTACCTCTTGCTCAACTTGAGTATTTTCAAGTGTGCG
>JANDKJ010000265.1:0-96616 GCA_028551335.1 Armillaria sp. CMW 4456
GTCTTTGGCGTTCTCTGGAGATGCCCAGCATCGTTCAAAGCAAGGGTCTTTGACTGGAAGGAATGAACATGGTAAGTGTAACGAAAGAACGAGAGAATAAGATGCAGTTACCTCATTAATTGCGTTCTTATATCTTGACAATTGGCAGTTCCTAAAGTGATCGACAAACAAAAGAGAAGAAAAGAAGGACCTTCCCGAAACGGTTTGATCTGTCATGTGACCCTGCCACGGTTGCTGTAGTAGCCGCCGGTTACAAGTCGGTCGACGCCCAATGAAACGAAGACTGTCCTTTTTCTGTACCGTGTGCCGCCATCATCGTATCTCGCCTTGTTTATCTCTTCACGAAGCTTGCAATAACTGTCGGACTATGCTATTACTTTGATCTTCTGCATTCCACACCAAGGATGATAACACTGCGGATGTACGAGCCAGCTCAGGCCCAGTGAACACAGCTTTTGCTCACACTCATCCAGGCCTGGCAACACATTCCAAATCAAGGCTGAGATTACTGCAGTGTCAGTCCCCAAAGATACTGCAGGCCCTCTTGCAGAATTTCACCTCTCAGATCCTCTCAAGCGTCAATTGAAACAGCGGCACGTGTATGTAGGATTCATATTAATTCCTTGAACTGTATGTATCTCAACCCACTATATCTACAGGATCGCCGCAAGTCCGCTTATCTATGTCCAGTGTAGATTGCTGGTACTATTGGTACTGGGCTTTTTCCTCGGATCTGGTGAAGCGCTACACGTTGCAGGGCCTCTTGGTTCACTCATTGCATACATGTTGGTTGGAACGGTGGCATATTCGTGCGCATCTTTCAAATTTAAGAAATTGTTTTCTGTTCAGCATGTTCCTGCTGTTTAGTTCCTTGTGTTCAGTCGGTGAAATGATGACTCTTGTGCCGATATCTGGAACTTTCCCGCACTTTAGTGGGGGCTTTTCCGAATCATGGTTTGGTGTTTCTTCTTTTTTGGCACGCTATGCATATAGCCGCTCATTGGGTTGACCCGGCATTTGGTTTTGTGGTCGGATGAGTAGCTTGAGTCCATTGATTTGTGATTTATGGCTGATGTTTAAATGGGTGATATGATTACTTTTACGGAACATCGTAAGTGCCTTTCAATTGACTTGGGCTTTAACACTGAAAATAAACTGCAATTACAGCATTTCCATTCCGGTAAAGATTGCCACAACTGTAATCCTCCTCGGCTTCTTGGACGAAAATGTAGATGGAAAAGCTCGACTAATCATTGCGGACTACATAACAATAATTCGGCATTGGGCTGTACAGACTAGTCATGCCATCATTTATATGACGGTTGTATGTGTACTCATGCGCGCTATCAATATTGTTGGTGTGAGGTGAGTCTTTCTGCGTCGAAAATCAGTCATAACTTCCCAATTACTGAACACATATTTAAGGACTCAGACTTGCCCCATGCTCTTCAACTAGTGGGATTAGCCTATGTTGAGGTGAATTCATCATTTTAGATGTTGTTTTGATAGCCAATGAAGGCAAGTAGCCTTGTTTATTGAGGCGGAATCGTCGTGTTAGACATTCAATATGACATTCAAAAGGGCGGGTAAGTAATTTGGTCACAATGATCGTTGGGAATGCACAGTAAACTGTGAACGACGATTATGCTAGGAGAAACGTAGACCTGTGGATGAAGGAGGGAGGAAGAAGAGAAGGGGAAAAGGTAAGAAGAACCACTCTAAAGTAAGATAATTTATACTACTGTTACTGGAAACTATTAATAGGAATATGAACGCAATACAAATGTCGTGCCGAAATGGCTGGTCACGAGCCTAATTATGGATGTATACAGCTTTACAGCACAGGTTGTGCACACACTCTTTGTCACTATCTTCTCGAGCGAAGGTGCACATTGTGACCCTGCCTCGGATGGCAACTCATGTGCAGGTGTGCACATGATGTCCCTGCAAGCGTGGCAGGACGAGTATTGGAAGGAGGAAATTGCGAAGTACGGATGGCAACGTATCGTGCGTACCCACAATATGGCATGCGCATTGACTGACGATGACTTAGAGAGAGGAAGCACTTGAGCGATACAAGATTCTCCCTGAAGTGACCATCTCCGCACTCAAAGAAACTGGTGTCATGGAAGAGTTGATCTCGGTTCCTCTTCAGCGCAGGTGGACTGGCAGAATGCCCGCCATCTCTTCTGTATCAGCCGACACTTTGTGCACGCTGCTCGGCCTAGCAGGCATCCTGGAAAGAATGAACACCCTCCTCGGAACCAAATACACTGATATAGGGGGGAGCCCACCAGGACCGACGAGAACCTGGAAAGCTCACTGGGAATCAAATTTTTCTTCGAAAACCCCTCCTGACCCTCGACTTGCCATGATACAATACTGCATCGATCAAGGCTATGACTTTGGCACAGCATATGCCCACCTCCGCCCATATTGGTATGCCAGCACCACCGTTAAAGACCACCAATGGCGGGAGGCACGGGATAAGGCCATGCGACAAGATGTTCTGCATGGCACCCATATCATCAATGGGGATGTACCTCCCCGATATGTGTGGGACCTACTCAGCAACAGGGTCATCCCGTGGTGGGTAGCTGTTGTTGATGGAAATCATCTTTAGGCTGTGTCGCATGCATGGGTAGAGGAGAGTGAACTCCAGTATGTGTCGACCACAATCAATGGGGGTCAATGGCCAATTCCACTACCACAGGGTGTCGATCTGCGATGCATCCGAATTGAACTCCTCAATCACAATGTGGAGTATGTCTGGCTGGATGTTGCCTGTTTGAGGCAGGAGCATGGCCTGAGTGAGGATCTGCGAAAGGTGGAATGGGCTCTTGATGTGCCCACTATTGGGAATCTGTACACAAGTACAGATATGGTAGTTTGCTACCTCAGTGGACTTGGACGACCACTTGCTCATGATGTGGATATGACAAGTGACCGGAGTTGGTTCCAAAGGGCATGGACCTTACAGGAAGGCAAAATAAACATGATCATTGGTGGGAGGATAACAAGTGAGAAGAGAGAAGACCTTCAAGAGAAAATTTATTCTATTACTGGTGTCAATGGAATATTTGGGGTACTATGGGCAATGCAGCATCGGACATCCACAAAACCCATTGATCGTGTTGTCGGCCTGACTCATAGGCTCTTGACGCAAACTCAATTCCAGCATACTACGAGTCAGATCAAGAGTGAAGAGGGAGGCTCTGGTCAAAACTTGTAGCTGTGTTGTGCTATGGCCTGGTTAGTCACTCTCCTTGTTCTTACTGTCAAGAAGAACTGTTCTTCTTGTACCCATTGAAGTATATGCTGGGGATGGGGATGTTCTACCAACTGCAAAGCTCACTCCTCCCACTAAAGACTAAGGACTTGGGCGGCCATCCTGGAAACAGATCATGTCAGAGGAGCTTCCGAAACGGCCGTGACGGTTTGTGCCTGAAGAGGACAAGTATGCTGGCCACTTCATTGAGAAGGTCGAGGTGCGGGGATTGGCCAAGGCATTGACAATTCCGGATCCGAATCGTCAAGGCAAGCTGTGTGTACACAACTGCAAGGGCACCCTCCACACCTTTAACATTGTTGCCTGGCACCAATATTCGATTCCCAATGGTGTTTATGCACTGATAGGGAGCGAACTTATGTATCATCCTATGGACAATGATCACTTCGAATTTTGTGTCATTGGGCATCTTCAAGCAGGCAAGTTCCACAAGATCTCTGTGTTTCAGATACCCAATGAAGTGGAGAGGCTACGCTTGAAGGAATTAGGAAGCACTCGAATGGATTACATGCCCCTACTTGCTTGATTTTGTTTGGTTATATACATTATGTACTTCTATGGACCTTTTTTCAAATCAAGACATCGCAACATCATTCTATCCCCATAATCTGACCTACAAATTGTCGGGCCCTCCTTGAAGGTATGTCGAGACGTACAGGTACGCGAGAATAGCCGCATGCAGCCCCTCTCACAGACCAATCCCGGTGAACTCAGTACATTGCATAGTGTTATTAGGTTTTAAATCCAATACATACAACCGGGGTGGACACAGAGGGACCGGACAAAGGGAAACCAACGCAGCACCCGAAGGAAGTGGGAAAACTTGAGGCTCCGCACGTTCATGGTGGTGCTCGTCATTTCTTGAGGTATTCTGCGTCCCGATCCTTCTGGGAGCGACGCACTGAGACGTAGGAGACGTATGCTATAAGAGTAATCAACAAGGGCGTACTTGTCACGTATCTCAGCCCCACAAGTTTCTGGAGTAGCACATAAGAGACTCGCGGCAAGCGTCCCCGGCGAGTCTGAATCGGGAGTGCATTTCTTTCGTGATTTTATCCTCGTGATGGGGTGCGTACGTACGGGAACTGCGAGTTGCGTTGACAGCCTTTCGTACAGGATACCTGGGTATATCCCTAACCTTGATAGACACGCGCAGCAGCACTCCGTCGTGTCTTTTCTGTGGCAGCTCCCGGTTGCTGCTCACTCTTGAGTATGAGTGATGGGAACTGCTCGTTTCACTCGCCATGACACGCACAGTGCGCTTGCGCTCGGGTTCGTGATCTAGAGCCTGTCAAGATGGGTGTTCTCAGGAGGTCCCCGCATGTCGGAAAACAAAGCAAGTATGATGATAATCACTTGATGATATATGATACATAAATGAAGATGCAAGGTTGGTATCAAACGAAAGGTCCGTGCATGAGAGGGAGAGATGCTGATCCTGATAGCACCAGTGTCAATCATCGTCGCCAGAAGCGTCCGCGCGTAGCTGAGAGAAGCGTGTACTTGACACGCGACGGGATCCAGCGCAGTTGGTCACCCAGTTTGACCGTGGGGTCGACAGGCCGGGGGGCTGGTGCGGGTCAGAACGGGAAGCACAGAGGCAGGAGACACGGGACACGTACCAGGCGTAATCGCATGGAGGACGATGGACTCCCCATCCGACTCTGACTCTGAGTCTTCCGTTTCCGTCCGCTGCTCAAGGAGGAGGTCGAGGTCGTAGTCGTTCTCAACACGTGGCTGTGCGCCCCGTGTCCTGGCCAGGGCAGGGCGAAGCTCGTACGGCGGGCGAGAGGTGACGCGCAACGCGGCAGGGCTGATGGCAGCGACTGGAGAGCCTGGGAAGCTCATGCAAGTCCTGACAAAACCAGTCAGTACAAGTGGCGAGTATCCGATGTTGGGGGAAAACATACGGTGAGATGGGCGCCTGGACAGATATGTCGCATCGGTTGACTCCTTGGCGCCATTTCTGGATGTAGGATGCTTTCTGCTGGGAAGCATTGCGCTCTGGTTCGCAGCTAACAACGAGTGGCTCTGTCGGCTGAGTGGGTAAATCTATTTGGATTGGATACGTACTTTAAATTTGCCCGGTTGAACAAGACGGCAAACGCATGCAAGTCCCGTGAAAGGTCGGCATCACAGTCCACTGCTGCTGCGGTCGTACGGCCCTCTAGGATGCACCGTGTCTCGTAGTACTTGTCTTTGGGGTTCTCTTGGAGATGCCCAGCATCGTTCAAAGCAAGGGTCTTTGACTGGAAGGAGTGGTCATACAGGTCGTTGGAAGGAGTGAACATGGTGAGCGTAACGAAAGAACGAGAGAATAAGATGTGGTTACCTCATGAGTTGTGTTCTTATATCTTGACAATTGGCAGTTCCTAAAATGCTCGACAAACAAAAGAGAAGAGAACAAGGACCTTCCCGAAATGGTTTGCGCTGTCATGTGACCCTGCCACGGTTGCTGGTTACGAGTCCTCGACGTCCGATAATACGAACACCCAACGAAGACCGTCGTTTTCCTGTGTGCACCATGTGCCACCGTCATCGTATCTCGTCTTGCTTGGCTCTTCTGGAGGCTTGCAATAACTGTCGGACTATACCATTACTTTGATCTTCTGCATTCCACAAGGACGATAACACTGCGGATGTAGGAGCTAGGGCCCGGAGCTTAATCAACACGCCTTTTGCTCACGCTCATCCAGGCCTGTAACACATTCCCAATTGTTCTCATCTTGTACAAACAGCCCAATGTTTCAGCTGGTCTTGTTCTACAATAGCGTTCCTTCTGTGTGAACATACCTATACGAGATGAGCTGGTTTCCATCTTCGGGTAACTCAAAGTCTGTGCCTCCTAGCGCCGGCTCTACCTGGCCACTCACCTTCATCACGCGACGGGGTTGAGAAAAGTGTTACTCCAGAGACTTGTGACGATGGCTGGGAGGCTTGGAGCTCGTGCGTAACAAATACGCCTTGATCGATTTCTTCTACTTAGACTTGACATGCATAGCGTGCGTTCTCCTCCTATGCCTCGATGGCGCCGCCGCATACAGCCATTGAGTCTTCATTCGCATCTCCTCAAATGGTGTTACACGTTCTTCGGTCGACGTCCAGTGATATGACCAAGTCGCACTTATCTTTCCTCCTATACCTACATCGATATTTGAAACCTAACAATACTCTACCTAATGAGTTCGTCAAGGTCGGTGTGCGAGAGGGGGTGTATGCGGCTACCATCGCGTGCCTGTACGTCTGGGTGATCCAAAATCCAGCTCCCTGCCTCTTATGTTACAATTATACGATATGAGTGCCCACAGTACACCAGACGAACGTCGCAGATACGAAACAAGGGGAGAGGAAGACGTGACCACCAAGTTGATGTGATAAGATAATCCTAATCGTGTTCTTCGAGACAGTGCATCTGAAAACCCGCCTCCTTAGATAACCCGACATGATGCGCACTTATCACAGTGACCCGTCTCTGACATTCGCATTCCTATTAATAGCTTCCAGCAACAATAGTACAAATGCCTCACTTCAGAGTAGACGAGTTCTTCCTTGCTTTCTTCCTTGCTTTTCTTCCTTCCTTCGTCATCTATATGTCTACGCTTCTTCCACTATCATCGTCGTTCGAAGGACCTTGTTCTCTGCTCGTGAGTCCAGAGTTTCTAGTGTTTCCTGTCGCAAGGCAGATTTCTATCCGTTTTACTGCGCATTTGCAACGTCCGTTGTCTACCACGGTGACGCGGTCCAAAATTCCTTGCCCGCCTTTTGTTGAATGTCATCGCAAACGTCGAACACGACGATTCCGCCCTTTTTGGTGGTCATACCAACTTCTAACACGACAATTACGCCTCAACATAAGCTAATCCCATCGCAGGATCTCCCTTCTTACTACTACTATTCATCGAAAACAACAGTACTGACCGTATCCTCGCCACAGGAACTGTCGTCTAAACCGATAACACCACTTCCAGCCCGCCTCATCTCGTCGTCGAGCGTTTGGAACTGTTTCCCCTTCTCCAACTTCTCCCATAAACGTGCCCTCTCTATCCCCTGATTCCTCTCCAGACGAGCACCTAGGATGTCACCAGAATTTGGTCACTCGCCCAGTCCCAAGTCACAACCCCGACTCCGCCTCCTTGGGCCCTGGACCTAACCACAAACGCTGCCAGCGCATCACATTCCCTCGTGCGCACATCATCCCCTCAAGGCCTGCGTCCCCATGCATCCTCGCGACCCACCTCCTCCTCGTTGATTTCGAATGCCTCAAGCGATACCAGATATGACGTCCAAGTCGCCCTCCTTCTGTGTTTCATCTCCTAAGCCATTGATGGCCGAGTGTATCCCGTCTTCTCCAGCTCCCTTCGTATTAGACAGGACCATCGTATTCGGGGATGTAGCATTTACATCTGCGCATATATCGAGGGGTGGCGAGAATGGCACCGTAATACAGTGCGTCAAGTACGTGTATGACGTCGACAACACCTTCCACCGGGCCCGCCGACCCCAACATCAACGCCTAGCACACCCGACTGTCTTCAATCGGAAGAGCACCCCAGATCGCCAAATTTACCACCTCGACATCTCGCTCCTGCATGTTCGCCGTCGATTTGGATATGAGCCTTTCCTTTTGCAGGGATATGATAGCGGCGAAACCAAGGCGCGGCTCCATGGTTCAGCTAGGGCCAAGCTAATTTGGCAGGCTTTGTGGATCTCCATGAAGCCCCGGCGGAGCGTGCTTCATTCCGTGCGTCATCAGCCAATTAATTAGTCGACCGTCGATTGCTGCTTCTGGTTTCGTGTCGCCGTACTCTACACGTGATATTGGATTGAATGATGGCTGCTCCCTCAGAAAGGAGAGTACTCCGCGAGGGTGCTTTTGTGAAGACGCTGGCAAATTCGTTATACACAGCTTCCGACAAAACAGAAAGCTTTTTGTGCTGAGGCGCTGATCGTCCTCAAGGAGCCATAAGAACACTAAATGCTCGGACGGTGGGTATAGCCTTTGGATGGAGGCAGATTTGAAAGTCTGGGAGGCTTTCAGTCCTGTGTGCTGTGCGAGATGCGTTTGACATAGGACAAGCGCAGAACAGGTACTTTCTGAGGTAATCACGACGTTGGGCAACCGGATCCTACGATCTCCGCCTGGCATGGATGTCGTGGTGGCGGTAGTGCCTGATGTTCACGCAAATTTCGACGTCTGCAGCGATGGAATGGATAAGCCCTGGTCGGTGCCAAATGGAAAGGTGCTGTTCGAGGACGAACAGAAGAGTGTTCAATGCCGTGTATCCTGGTGCGCTTCGACCACTATTTACAACCGAATTTAAACATGCATCAATACCGTTGTGGACACTTTTGACGGAATCCGGCTAGGAGGACACGGAGCACTCGTCTCGTCGTTCAACGAGGCCCGGTGGTTTGCGCTTTGCGGCCTGCCCATGTGGTTCACATTGTGTATCTGGGGTCGACTCGATATGCTTCCCACAGTTGCCTGGATGCCGTGCTCTACTCCGGCCGAACGTGCGCCAGATGGGAGACGGTGTCTCGCGAAAAAAAAGAGATGCGAAACGAGAACCCGAGCCGTAGTTGACGTGGGGAGGAGGACCACATGTACGCCGGTTTCAACGACACCGGAAGAATTACACCTTCTTCATCTGGCTCTACCTACGTTTCATATCCAGTCTGGCTGCCTTGAGACCGTCTCGGCAAAGGAACGAATGCTTCTGTAATCTATCATCACCCGTAAGTACGTCGGGGAAATCATCATTTACAATGAAACGAACCCTCGACATCATATCATCATTCAAAAACAGAAAAAGAATCCCTCCCCAATTTTCTCCACGCTAAAAGCTAATTATACGCACGGATGACGGGCAGGTTGAATGATCCTCTGGCCCTGGGAACTCATCCGCGCACACAGGAGCCGCAGAGTATTCAAATGCAGTAGCCGGCACAGGAAGGCACCTGTCCTGCGAGCTGCGATGGATACGTGACTGTCAGGACAAGTGTTTGCCTCTTTGACGGTGGCAGTGGGAAAGCGAGAGCGAGAGCGAGACGATGGAGGATTCTCCCGGGCACTGAGAATGACGACAACAGGCAGACTCGGAGCCATTGGCGGGCGTCTAAGTCCCATGATTACCGCCACCAATACGCCTCTTTCTTTTTTAAACGCCACTTTTGATGTTCGATCCCAGCGCCGCGCTGACAATCCTCAGCTAGTGTGTGGAGCCGTGTCCGTATATCTCCATCTTTACAAGAGAACTCCAAGATGGCGAGGTTCGCATATAGGCGTCCACAAGTCGAAATCCAATTCGACAGGATTCTCCAGTGATTCTCCCCATCGTTTCATCCGCCCTGTCTATCGATCGTCGTCCTGTCCATTGCGACTTTCCTGACGCGCCTCTCACGTCCTACCAACTTGAGGTAACTGCCAGAGTATCTGCTGTGCGTGTTTTAACTGCCATCCAGACCATGTGCCGGGGAGACAGACTCTTGATGATCATCTTCCGT
The DNA here is from genome assembly GCA_028551335.1 of Armillaria sp. CMW 4456. Taxonomy (NCBI): domain Eukaryota; kingdom Fungi; phylum Basidiomycota; class Agaricomycetes; order Agaricales; family Physalacriaceae; genus Armillaria; species Armillaria sp. CMW 4456. The sequence goes on from JANDKJ010000265.1 coordinate 9,794, forward strand.
GAGTTTACCTTGCGATCGCGCATCAAGATGCACCGCCCTGCGATCAATCCACAGTATCTCGGCCCTTTCCTGGTAGGCACCCTGTAAACGGTAGTCTTGATTATGGGCGCAAGCGCAAGCGCACCGCGGATGTCATGTATGGCAGTTGAAAGTTCCCATCACCACACTCAGAGAATGAGCAGCAACCGGGAGCCGTAACACAGGTCTAGGAAAGCCACAACGGAGTGCTGCTGCGTGTATCCATCGAGGTTGGGTATACCTGACAGACGAACCCAGGTATCTGTCTTGGGATTTATGAAAGGCTATCAACGCTTCGCAGCGCCCGTACGTACACACACCTTGGCGAAAGGCTCGGCGGCTGGGAGAATAGAACATGCGTACCCGAGGCGCGTAACCGGACTCGTGGAAGCTTGCCATGAGTCAGGGAAGGTGATGAGCGCTGAAAAAAAAAGGATGCACGTACATGGGCGGTGCGACGCCTTCGAGCGCCGGTGTATTTCTCGAACCCATCAGCTCGAGGTCGGATAGTAGGAAACCCCAATGGTTGATTCCTTAGCATCGTGGTATGCCAGAAGTTGCAGTCTCGTATCGACGAAATATACGTATAACACATGTATTAGCAGCCATAGCGACTAGTAAGAAAGTAAAGACTACAATATAAGTAGCATCGTTCAGTATCAACGAAATCGCACGTTAAGTTTGGTCCACCTCCATTGAATGACTCTCTAGCTCCACACTTCCATTGGACTCCTGCGTCGACGGCGTTTGTCGCTCCTCATGCACATGTTGTGGCGAAGGCTGGGCAACAGGAGATCTCGGTCCCCCAACTAGAGGCCCGGCCCGGACGCCCTCCTTGTTCTTTTTCGAACTCCTAGACGCGTTGAAATGCCCACACTTTGGGCAGACGTACTCTAGCACACAGCCTGTAAACAATCACCACGAAAAACAAAATGCCGACGCACGGGTGCGTTCCCAGACGCTCTCTTTGACGAGGCCGTTGTGGGCGAAGCATTGCTCGCAGATGAGAGCGAACCGGGCTTGGTCGTCGTCACCGAGGACTGCGTCTGCGAGTTTGTCGTACCATTTCTTGCGTGATGGCCCAGATGGGGGTGGGGCCGGAGGCGGGGGAGAGGCTGGAGGTGCTTATGAGATAGGATAGTGGTATTAGAGAAAGGAGACACGTACCCGTACCTGCAAACTGGGGCGGGGAAGGGGATGCGCTGGTGCCACCATTGCTGGGTCGCATAGGCGTCCCGGGGGGCCGTCGCTGACGAAGAGGAGACGACACAGTGTCGATCTCGTCGTACCGCTGCAGCAGCTCCCGCGTAGAGTAGTAATTAGTCTTCTTCTTAATTTCCTCTACTCTCGTCCGCTGTTCCTTCATCAGTTTTTGTAATGTTTTCTCTTCACTAGACCGTGAGCTCGCTATAGTGTTAGAGATACCAATGTGTGGACCTGCCTTCTGCATCGCCCTTGCGCGTGTACCAGATTTGCACGATCCGTCGTATGAAGAGGATGCTGTTGGATGAGATTAGTGGCGTTGGGGGGGGGGGGGTGTAAATTGAAATACGCACAGGATAGGTCCAACGACGACCGGCAAGCCTTTCACAGCCTTCTCCACTCTAGCATTCCGGTAATACCCAGCGAGACGCGGTAAGGCACCTGCATACCACAGCACAACGTACCCGACCCACACAACGAGCGTATAGAGCGTCACGAGCAGCGTAGCGCGCCGTTGCCTCAACCGTATATCCGCAAGTTTCGTCTGGCGCTTCTCGATATCCGCGGCAAGCTCCGCGAGGATGGTCTCGTAATCGTCTTCTTTCTTCTGGTTGCCACACAAAATCAGGGTAGGTGAAAGGGGAAAGGCAATACCACAGCATACCTTTCGGAAGAGAGCGAGCAAGGACAACATGTCTCGTGCACAGCCGTCGTGGTTGGGCGGTGACGACAGCGATCGTGTCCGTCACGTCTCGCGTGACAGTGACAGGGATAACGATCACCTGATCCCTGATACGGAAGTCATGGCATGACTCGTTCCTTGATCCCAGATATAATGCGGTACAAAGTGGCAAGTGGGTCTGCTCTGCCTCGTGTTTTCTTTTTTCCCTTGCATACCGGCACTGCCTCCATCAACGTTTCATCCGATCCTGGGAAGGTGTCTTCTCAGGCTCAGAGATTGCCTGTAGTTGCCTTTAGGCGCTGAGGTGGGTCTGTGACTCGAGGCTTCGTAGGTTCAACTTTGGCGGGTGGGGAGTGATCCGTTCGACCGCCGATCTTTGGGTGTTTGAATTTCGACCTGATCGCAAGGTGAGGATAATACACCCGCGTTCGTAGCCTGGGAATGAGAAGGGAATGCACTTGTTGGTGTTCTATCGAGGCACCGCTGACCCTTGTTCTACAGTTCGGCTCCGTCAGGCGTCATGTAATGGTCGAACTCTGTGGGCTCGTGCCGACCACCGAGTCTCCAGTTCTCCCGTCTCGATATCTTACTCCTTCTTCCTTCTCTTTTCCGCGAAGCGCGGGTCAGTCAATCTCCTACATCTGAGGAAAATCGCGTCATTCGTTCATCGACGCGGATCCTGGTTACAGGTATCCTCCTTTTACTCCTTTCCGGTCCGAAAATACAACCTCGCTGCTATAGCCGCGATGATCAGCATATGGCTCCCCCAGATGATGAGAGCCATCATGAAAAGTATGTATCTAATGTCTTTCGGAACCCAGTCTGGCGTGTTTAATCGATGTCGTATTTTTTCATATTTTCCCAGGGGTCCAGACCGCCGTTCCGCGTGCTCATGGCTTGGTAGAGCAGGCTGAGTATACTCTTACCTCGGTAAGCTGTTTATATCCGAGTTTTACCTTTGAAAAGCAGCATTTCACTTCATCTGTCGTCTTAGAGACGTGGTATCAAGGTACCAAGCGATGTCAGAGCAAATGTTATTTTGCTGGTTGTGCGAATCACGATATGGTGATAAAGTACAGCGTGAGTGGGAATTGATTTTGATGTTGATGAGTAGATCAGCGCCCAGGACTGATTCACGCCTAGGCATCCGGTTGGATAGATGGGACACTGTCGCTGTGTTCCCCACGATGGCAGTGCTTCTTATTCAGGTACTCTTTTTTTAATAGTGGAAATTCTTTTGTTGCCTCATTCGGGTGTCAATCCCCCTGAAGTTGTGCAAATAGTTCATGGAACCAGCCCACGCCTTGCATTCGCAAACTTCCGCCCATGTCGGCGCGTTACTGAATTTACGTAACCTAGGGCGATATCCGTTTCGGGCGAACATGAATCGGAAACCTACTGAATCGGCTTTAGATCTCCCTTATATTTTGCTTAAAAGCATCAATGCACCGACTGGCCCTGCTTTCTTTCGATCTTCAAATCAAACTCGCCGATTGCAAGGGTCCACCACACCCACCTCGTCAATCTCGATTGCGTCCTTTATTTAAGCTCACTGATTTATCCGCTCCCGTTTCCTGCTCCTCGCCATGTACCCCAACATGAATCATACCCTACTCTACCAACCTGAGGACGATTTCGTGCTCCCCTTATACCCTGAGAACTCCCCCAATGTCTGGGGCTACGGTATGTTTTCCACATCTCATCGCCACCCTCTTCTCAATGGCCCTTTAGACGACCGCCACTCCTCAGCATCTCCTGTTCGCTGTCCAGATCAGTACTGCAACGGCCTCACTATCCCTAACGGTCCCCTGTCCGGAAACGCCTGGCCCCACAGCGTGAGCTACCACCCAGGCCCTGTCCCCTCCACCCTCGCCGACGAATTCCCTCTCTTCACACGTCAACGACCAGCAAACGACATTGACTGGACCACACCAGATCACAGCAGAAGCCCCATACCGGACCGCTCATACCTCACCATCGACCCCAGCCAATCCCAATGGGCGCCTATCTCGGGCCCGCCGTACGAGTCACCAACGTGGGCCAGCCAAGCCCCCGACCCACTCGAAGTCAAACCCGACCTGGCGCTGCTCCGAATACAGCGCGCCATGCACGGCCCGATCTCCCCCTCGCCCACCCCCTCCCCCTCGACACCCGCCGTCCCGCCAACGGACAAGCAGAAATCCTGCTCGCACTGCCACGCAACGACGACGCCCCTCTGGCGCCGCGCCCCAGGGACGCTCAAGCCGCTCTGCAACGCCTGCGGGCTCTACCTCCAGCAGCGCAACAAGCTTCGCCCCCAGGAGCTCATCGACGCTGACCTCGATGACGGCAGCGACGAGTCAGACAAGGACGCGACAGGCCCAGAGTGCAGCCACTGTCATACGCGAAATACGTCAGTGTGGCGGAGGAGCAAGACGGGGGAACAGCTCTGTAATGCGTGCGGGGTGTATCTCCGCTTGAGGGGAAGGGACAGGCCGCTGTCGTTGAAGCGGAATAAGATCAAACCCCGCTCAAAGCATCGGGATGCAGGTTCCGTCTCGCCCAAGTGAATTCCCTCTCTCTATTCAGTTATTTAAAAACAGTCAAATGTATCGCAATCCGGGTCTATATGCTATCTGTCGCTCCATTGCTAGTTACGATAGACAGACTGGTCTTGTCTGCTGTGGTAAATTGAATGAAGGCCCACCACTTGTATCACGCTCGAGAGGGGAGGAGACCCTGGGCGGATCATAGGCTGTATGCGGACATATACAAGCCACCAGGCACGTCGACCGTGTGGACGTGACAACGGTGAGACTTGCTATTGTACTGGGTAGCAAATTCGGGGAAATATCTGTTTGGAAGACAGGATCATCCATCGCGCTGTTGGTGGATTTACGATAGATGCCCTGGTCGGTGCATATAACTCGTCTCTCTCAAATCCAGGTAGACAGATGGATCCACACATGATTGCAAACTAGGTGTATGTAAGATGCACCCAGGGTCATCAGTGATGCGCCGCGAAGCACTGGACGACCTCCCCCATCTGTCAATGCGTACCCGAGACATTGTCTATCCGCCGGTCACGAGTGTGCAAACCTTGTCGGAAAACGGAACCCATCACTCACGTCGCAAACAATAACCGAGGTTAGCAAAGTGAGCGGTAGTCGTACCTCCTTGGGCGGCGCGTCCTGGTAGCAACACGTTCGACGGTTGCCGGGTGGAGACATTGTGCTTTATTGGTGGCGCAGGGGGCGGCGATAATAGCTTGATCCTATCCTTGCTCTCATCACTGCGATCATAATAGGAGTTGAGCCATCGAAGAATGATTTACAATAGAGTACATACCCAAGTCCTGCCAGTTTCACACACGCCACCCCAAATAGCAAGCTCTGAATCAAGGAGCACCAATCTTCTTTTACCCAGGTTTGTCTCGGGCAGTATAAGTCTTTACAGCTTCCGGGCCCAGTGGAGATTGATAATTAGGGCAGGGTTATTTTTACAAACGACGCTACAATATCACTCACATTTATTTTTGCAACGGTGCAAAATGACTTTGTGGTCTCTTCATCATGGGACGGATGAAACAACGGGGAAAATCTGTCCAAGTCGAATTAGATTTTGACTTGTGGGCGCCTATATGCAAACTGCGCAGCGATCTGCTGCGAATATGGAGAAACACGATTAAGGGGCTGGCGCAGCCGCGGCTCCGTATCCTGGCTCAGCATAGTAAGCACTGCGCTCAAGTCGGAGATCAAAAGCGGCGTCCAAAGAAGGAAGGAGGGGCGAGTCGGTGATCATGTCTGTCTTGACGTCATGGAACACCGACTTTACCTGTCGTCGCCATCGTTCTCAGTGTCGGGAGAATTCCTGCACCCCTCTAGATGGCTCTCACTTTCACTTTCCCGTAGCCAAGCCATAAATCCATTGGGAAATTCAGCTGCCCTGACAATCACACCATCTCTCGCAGCTTGCAGGACAGGTGGGTACTCTCCTGCGCTAACTACTAAATCCAGATGTCCTGCGTGCGCGAATGATTTCCCAGGGCCAGAGGATCATTCACCCTGTCCATCATCTGTGCGGTGTATTATTAACTTTTAGCGTGGAGAAGAATGGGGAGGGGTTCTTGAATGATGATATGATGGTGATGGTTTGTTTCACTGTGATTGATGTTTCCCTGACGTTCTTACGGACGATGATAGATTGAATGAGTTCGTGTTCCTTGCAGAGACGGTTTCGAGGCCGCTAGACTGGAGGTGAAACGAGGGTAGAGCCAAATGAAGAAGGTGCGGCTCTTTCTTTGCCGTTGATGCTGGCGTTGCTAGATGCATTTACTAGATCGAAATCGGTTCCTAGAGGCTGCCTTCCCACGTAGACTGCAGCTCGGGTTCTTGTTTCGCATCTTCTAGGGCGAATCACCTTCGTGCATGATGCACACGGCCCGGCGGAATGAACATGAAAGGGCGTCGAGTCGTATGTGGGAAACATTCTGAGTCGACTCCGGATGCTCAACGCGGCGCATACAAGCAAGTCGCATCATGCAAAGCACCGGACCCTGTCGAGCAACCATATCAGTACTCTAGCCGGATTCCACGGCGCACAAGCATCCAAGTAGTAAGTTCCTACAGTACTACGGTATCAGTGCTTATTTGACGTCGGCTGTAGATAGCGGTCGATGCACATCAGGATCCGCTATTCGTCTGTCCCTGCTCGAACAGTTTTGATCGGCGGCAACTAAGGCCCATCCACTCCATCGCTGTAGACACCAAAATTTGCTTGGACGTCTGGCATGTGCGCCACCATGGCATCTGTACCAGGTGGAGACAGTCATCGTCCAATGTCCTGATTACCTCAGAGAGTACCTGTTCCATATTTGTCCTATGTCAAACCGAGCAGGTATAGAACGGATATCTTGAGCAGCACGCAGAACTGAAAATCTTCCGGGCTTTCATATCTGCTTCTGTACGACCATACCACCGTCCGAGCACCTTGGTACTCTTACGACTTTTTCGATAGATGGTCTGCGGCCTGGCACCAGCGTTCTTAATACTTGTGTGGGACAATATCTCCGTCTGCATGAACGCATTCTACTGCTCATGCAACTATAACACAGCCTAACGGAGGAGTCATCATTCCCATACCACCACGTGTAGAGTTAGGCGACACAAAACTGGAAGCAACAGTCGACGGTGGACTGAATGGTCGACGACGCACGGAATGAAGCATGGTCCGCCGGCATGGATGGGGATCCAGAGAGCTCCATGCCAAATTAGCTTGGCCCTAACTGAATTATGGAACGAGTTGTGCTCTGGTTTTGCCGCTGCGAGAGGACCGGATCGCAATAGGACGTGGTTGATAGTCAGGATCCACATTAACGGCGTTTTTCCAGGAGCGAGATATTGAGTTGGCAGTTTAGACGATTTGGGGTGTTTTTTTCGATTTGAGTCAGTTGGGTGCGCTACGCATGGACGTTGGGGTCGGTGGGCCCGGTGGGGGTGCTATTGACAGCATACACGAACACGGCACTATGTGCTACGGTGTGACGTTAGTGCTTCCCTCGATATATGCGTGTACCTAGATGCTGGATTCTGAACGTGTTTGCCCATGATCCGTACGAAGGGTAGCGTGAATGTAATATCTCAGGGTATTCGAAGGAAAGCAGACACAGGAAGTGGTATAGAGTCGCAGGTCCTGGTGTGGGATGACGTGTGCGCATGAAGGAATGAGAGCGAAGCACTGGCAGCGTTTGTAGTTAGGTCCGGAGTCCGAGGATTCGAGGAGGCAGAGTCGGAGCCGTAACTTGGGATTGGGCGAGTGATGGAGTGCTGGTGAAAAACCAGGTACGTTTATAGGAGAAGTTGGAAGAAGAGAAAGGAAAATAGTATGAATCGTTCGACGGCGAGATGAGCGGTTGGGACATGACTGGGAGTGGCGATATTGGATGATACTGGGTTAGACGACAGTTCTGTAGCGAGGAGTTGCGTGAGTTCTGTTCCTTTTGATGAAGCATAATGGTAAGAAGGAGACCCGGCAATACGGTTAGCCTATAATGAGGTGTATTCATCGTGTTAGGCGTTTGGTATCATAATCAACCTGAATTAAGGCGGGTAGCCTTTTGGAGGCGCAATCGTCGTGTTGGGCGTTTTGTATGAAATCCTATAAAGGCGGGCAAGTGATATTGCATTGCGTCGCCGTGGTAGACAATACACGTCGCGAATACACAGTAAAACAATGTGGAAACGTGCCACGAGGTAGGAAACAGACTCACGAGCGAAGACCAAATTACTGAACGACGAAGGAAAGAAGCAAAGGAAGAGAGAAAGGAGAGAAGAAACTATTCTACTTCGAGGTAGGGTTTTTATACCAATATTACTTGTAACTATTAATAGGGATGCGGACGTCAGAGATGGGTCATTGTGGTAAGTGCGCGTCATGTCAGGAGGTGGGCTTAGTGCAGAAGAGCAGGATCGGAATTATCTTATCACGCAAAGATGGCCCCTCCCTTTGTTTCGCGTCTGTGATGTTCATTTAATATATTATAGCCACTTGCATCCGTGCTCATCATAACACAAGAGGCAGGGATCTTGATTTTGATGACCCAGACGTATAGAGGCGCAATGATAAGCACCTGCACCCTCTCGTAGACCGACCCTGACAAACTACAAGGTGTAGTATTGTTAGATTTCGAAGATCGATGTGGATACAGAGGAAAGGGAAGTGCGACTTGATCATATCACTGGATATCGGCCGAATAAAATGATACGTAAAAGTAGAGCTCGATAGCTGTTCATGCCGCGCAATGAGACGTAGAAGGAGAGCGTACGCTACGCATGTTAAGTCTAAGTAGAAGAAATCAATCAAGGTTCACTTGCTACGTACGAGCCACAGGCATCCCAGCTCTACAAGTGTTTGAAGTGACACCTTTGACAAGGTCGTCGCATGAGGGTGAGCGACCAGATCCATGGACATCGAGCCGTGACGGGAGGCACATCATGAACCAATCTCGAGCAAACGCATATGTTATCCAGAAACGACAGACAGAGCGGGAACGTTACTGTAGTTTGGGAGAACAAGATCAGGGGAAATACTGTTGGCACAAAGAGATCGTTTTGCGAGGCCTAAGATGAGTGAGCGTTTGTTAGGATCCGGAGACCTGGTCCCGCAGTGTTATCGTCCCGTGGAATGCAAAAACCAAAGTGACAACCCTCCTGAAGGCTCCAAAGAGAAAAGCTTGTCTTCGTTCCATCGGGCGTCGAGGCGGCTGCTACAACCACCCTGAAAGGCTCACATGACAGAGCAAACCCTTTCGGATACATTCCAGGAACATCCTGGCCTGACGAGCCGGCATTATAGACACTCGTAGTACATGATGGGAGGTACCTGGCGAATTGGATTTTGACATGTGGTCATTTACATGCGAACTGCGCAGCAACCTCGCGACCTAGGAGATTTGTTGTAAAGATGGAGATACAGGAAAGGGCGCGCAGCGGCGCTCCCGCAACCACGCTGAGGATTGTCAGGATCGAAAATTGACACTGGCGTCTAAAAGAGGAAGAGACGCATCGGGCCATCGGTGGCAGTGATCATATGACGTCATGGGCTACGACGCCAGCGAATGGCTCCGAGTCTGCTTTTCTTCCTATTGCCGTCGTCGTTCACAGTAGAATCCCCTACCGTCCAGGTGACTCTCAATCCCTACCGCCATCATCGAAAGGCCACTGGTGATTCTAGTTGCACTGATAATCACAGTATCTCACAGCTCGCAGACGGGTGGGTACCATCCTGTGCTGGCTACTGCATTTGGATTCCCTGCGGCTTCTGTACGCGCCAATGATTGCCTAGGGCTAGAAGATCATTCGCCCCGTCCATCATCTGTGCAGTGTATCAGAGCTCTTGGCATGGAGAAGAATGAGGGGGTTCTTTTTTGTTCTTGAATGATGATGATAGTTCGTTCCATTGTAACTGATGATTTCCCTGACATAATTACAGGCGATAATAGATTGCAGGAATTCCTTGCCGAGATGGTTTCAAGGCTGCTAGACTGAAGATGAAACAAAGATAGACCCAGATGAAGAAGGTGCAGGTTTTCCGTTGTCGTTGAAGCTGGCTTCGCTAGATGCATTTACTAGATCTGAATCAGTTCGTAGAATCAGAAAGGTCCTCCTCTTCACGTCGACTACGCCTCGGGTACTTGTTTCGTAGCTCTCATTTTGCACGAAACACCGCTGTGTACGGCTTGCCTGAAGGAGCAGCAAAGGGCGTCGAGGCGGCTGTGGGAAGTGTATTGAATCGACCCCGGATGCACAACGCGGCGTATACATCCACAGGGGCTTTCAGGCAACTCGCAGAATGCAAAACACCGGGCCTCGTTTGACAACCAGACCAGACGGGTACTCTGCGCCTCCCCAGGCGAATCCTGCGGCACAGGGCATCCAAGCAGTATGTGTCTACTACAATATCGGTGCTTATCTAATATCGGTAGTAGATAGTGGTCGAAGCCTACCAGGATCCTTGGCATTGAAGATTCTTCTGTCCCCGCTCGAAAAGGGCCTCTCCATATGGCAGTAACTAGGCCCATAATCCAGGTTCCATTTCATTGCTGCAGACACCAATATCTTGCGTAAATGTTCGGCATGAGTAACCACTAGGTCTGCTTCGCGCCACCATGAGCGACCTGATGGCATCGTGCTAAGTGAGGACCATACGGGGTCTTATGGAATTCAGGTTCGCATTTGTTCACTTGTCCAACCTTAAATTGAGTAGGTGCAGAGCGGATATCTTGCAGATGAAACATCTTGGCTGAGTTATTCTGAATGCAGCGCGCAGAACTGAAAATCTCCCAGTCTTTCAAATCTGCTCTATCCAAAGACTATGACACTGTCCGACTCTTAGTGCTCTTACGACTCTTCCGGAAGACGTTTATGATTATTTGATGTCTGCTCGTGCTCTCACCGTCTGCATGAACGCATCCATCCCTTTTGCTCATGCGGAATATATTTCAGCCTAACAGAGCAGTCATCATTCCCATATCACCACGTGTGGAATACGGCGACACGAATCTTAAAGTATCGGTCCATGGTCGACTAATGAGGTTGACGACGCACGGAATGAATGGTCCACCGGAGATGACGCCTATCCAGATTGTCCTGGCCCTGGTTCAATTGTGAAACGGTGATAAGATGGGACGATTTGCGCCTTGGACTTGCCACTTGCGAGAAGACCGGAGAAGACTGCTCTCACGTCTTGGAACAAGGTTGATATGAATATTCACGGAGTCTCCTGAGGAGCGAGACCAGGTTTTCAGGGTTGGACGATATGGGGTGTTTCTTCTGTCCTGAAATGTAGCTCAGCATTGACGTTGGGTTCGATGGGCCCGGCGAGTACTGTCGTCATAATACTCCAACTTGACATTCGAGCTGTCCGCGAGAATCACTCCGATTTGAGGATCGTACCCGCTTTTCCTTGGTGTATGCGCTGGACTCTAATTACGATGCCCATCTGCCTTTCTGTCGAGTGGTTCGTACGGAGGGGGCTGGAGAAGACGGTGGAGCAGCCGGCCATCAATAGCTTGGCTTATGCTTGCAAGAAGGCAGACAACTGTGTGGGATGCTAGTGTGGACGAATATTTTTAAGGAAGCTGTTCAGTGCTAGACATGCAGACCAGCGTGTCGCTCAAAGGCGTGCGAATCCAGCAAACGCTGTAGGTGGATCTCAGTGCCATTGATACGCTCTGCCGACTGTAGCCCTTGGTGTCTCATGCAGCTACGTTGCGTCAACTTCGCGGATGGGAAAGAATCCTCGACGTGGAGCAAGCGAGGGAAGTGACTGTCGAGGAAAGGCCCACAGAATAACAAACACGCATAAGCATGAATACGTCGCACGTTCGGGGATGTAGGGCTTGGTGGGATGACGTGCACGCTATCCTAGGTCCTAATGAATGTGATGCGCCGGCCATGGCGAAGTACTGGTCCAGCATTTGTTGTTAGGTCCAGGGTCCGAGGAGAGGCGGAGTCGGCACTTGGGGCTGGCGAGCGATAGACACTTCTCGATGGGCGCATCGATCAGTACCACTAGGCCGCCGATCGACGACCTGGCCGTTTTTGTCACGTCTCTTTGGAAGATGCTGCTCCCTACCTGATAGCTGCCGTCACTGGTCAAACATCTATTCTTTTGGCAGGGCCGTTTTTCAGATCTAGTATTAGAGCGCTTGGTCAACCTTCTCACTCGAAGTCTTGGATGTATTGGGCCTGCCACTATCGTCAGTGAGGGCCGTGCGTTCAAGCGGTCCAGGCAAAGTGCGCTTATCTATGGCGCGTATCCAACATGAGTATAGCCTCGCGTCTCTATCGGAGGCATACCGGAAGAATAGAGCTTCGGCAGTCCCGAACCTCAGGTATATCACGCTTGAAGCATGATTAAATTAGTCCCATGTTGGTCTCCCTCCGTTTTTGCGTAGCACGATGCCCAGGCTCCCTTGTGAATTGAGTGATAGAGGACTGCCACACTGGCCTCTCACTCGGCATGACATTCACAGTGCTCTTGCTTGCGCCCCTGATCAAGGCTACCGTTTGCGCGATGTATCCCAGGAAAGGGCTGCGACACTGGGGATCAATCGCATGGCGGTGCATCGTGATGCACAAGGCAAGCTCACGAAGATGATCATATCAACAAGAGTCTGTGGAGTCCAGGTGCACAGAGTGCGGCCGCAAAGGCTGAGAAGAACACACATATCCCACACCTCGAATACAGATAATCACCTTAAGTTTAAATAAATGAAACAAATTATCTACGCTCACTAGTAGAGACTTTTCTCTGCTTTCGAGTTTTGTCGAATAACACAATGTTTGATGAGCATGAAATTCGATGGCATGTATATTCCATGCACAACGGTAGGTAATTTCAACCCTTTGGCTGATAGCATCTTCGAAAGATAAAATATCCTAACATGTGGCAGGGTCGTCGGTAGCAAAGGTTTTCTGCGGGTTGCGAGCCTGGATTTAATACAATGGGATTTCTGAGGGGTCAATTACTGGTAAGAAACCTGTAAGATACCACAATTTTCCACAAGTCACAGATCTCATTATCTCCCATGGAGCATCTGTGATTCTAAGCCCATGCGCGCCGCGCGGCTCCCATCTATGATCTAGGCATTGCGCCCTGGCCAATGTTGATTGTTGAATGAGACCATCGCCATCTCGTGAATCGTCTTAAAGACTTAACATTTTGTAAGTTGTAACCGATCGGCGATCGCCGATTTAAGATTATTAATTAATAATTAGTGTGCACAATAAAAACAAGTTCCAAAAATCCCGAAATGACCACCGCAGGACTCGAACCTGCAACCTTTTGGTAGCAATTTAGCAATCGAAGCCAAACGCGCTACCATTGCGCTAGGTAGCCGCAGCAAAGCTCAACAAAAGTCCCAAACTCGGAGGCCTGTAATAACACCGAGGAGTAGTATCAAGACCTCGTTGGATTACTTATCAACCGCATTCCTGTTCTGCGACCTGTCAAACGTACTCGACCAGAAAAATTACCTGTACTCATGGCGAGAGCGCATGTTGAAAAGTCCGTTTCACAGAATGGAAGGTGCAAAGATCCCAGACACGTACATTGCTGCGTCCGCGAGAATTTTGTTGCCCGTTTCCAAGCAAAAGCAACGGTTCTCAGAGCCGTGGAAACAAATCACACATCATTCGTTGACGCAGGCGCAAGCAAGTTACAGGATGATGCAATGGTCACGAAGTACTTTCTAGGAAACGACGACAGTGAGAACGATCCATACATACTCCAGGAGCACGTACCTAACTAAAGCACTTCTCCCAATCCCCGTTTCCATTGTTTCTCGCGTATGACTGACTCTCAACAAACGCGTCTAAGGAACAAAGCCCATCGCCACTGCCACAAAACGCCAGCGGCTGCACTGCATCGTTCACCAAAACCCTCACGTACTCCTCACCCGAGCACTCCAACTTCTCCGTCACCATGTTTGCCGAAAATGACACGAGTCGCGATACTACCCAACTACGATTTGGGTCCGGACTTCTAGGGTCGAGAGCGGCACTCTGCGGGAAGAGCCCCATGGCGGCGTATATCGCTATCATTTGATTGTCATGCGAAAAATCAGCGTAGAAGGTGCGATTGAGGGGGAAGGTTTCTGGATTGGAGTCAAGTGTGTGATTCGTCTGGGTATTGTCCTGAACTGGAGATGCTGTCAGCCGCGCTAACAGCTCGTTGACATATCCAACACCCTGGACTGGCCCCAATTGCTGTCCGTATCTACAGATATCGTAGCAGTCAGCAATCGGAAAGAAGGAACGACTGAATGTATGCGCACCCCGTGCCATAGTACTTGTCTAAATCTCCCGAGTATTCAAAACCTTCAAAGTCCGCTGCTTCGAACATATCGCAGAAAGGACTGCGCTTTTCTTTGGCCACAGAATCGAAGGGACACATCGATAAGAGACTGTACGTGTCGGTGTTGGAAACATTTGCCCCCGGAGCGCCGTCGTTAATGCGAGCTGTTATGGTAGGGGCATAGATAGCCAACCAGGCGTTGGTTTGGTCATCAGAATTTCCCGCATTGTCACACTGGTTGTCATCGAGGGTATCATTCAGCTGGGAAAGGGTTTGTAAATATCAAAAATAAACAATGCAATTGCGACCCACATCTTCAGACAGAATCACGGATAGAGGTGGATTGTATGCATGATAACTGGCAGCTGAGAATCCGGCTGTCCAGTTCGTGGCCGACTTAATAACCCGGTCCGAGCCTGAAGCTCTCACGAAGGGGATACGGTCCTGATCGACAAGATACGAGTACCGTTTAAATAACGTCTCTCCAGATTCATACGCCCTACGGTATCTGTTAGATCACAAAGCAAATCAGACAAGAGACGTACTGTGCTGCGCCAAATGGGACCAGATCGGCAACTCCCAAGTCATACGTGTAGTTGGCCAAGAATTGCATATGTTCATTCGTAAATTCACCAAGGGCGGTCAATTTATTGATGGCAGAAATGATACCGGCAGCAGAACCAGCAGTGGGATAACGAGCACCATGTCTTTCTAGCTAATGCGCTTTCAGGGCAGGTACCTCGAACATCATGATCTTTCAATCACTTACAAGGTTTACCTAGCATTCTCGTCAATACAGGACATGAGATGCGTATAACTCCCTCACCTGAGTCACTGTGCAGTTGCGAGGTACATGATATTTCGCCAGAGAGACAAATGGAGAATACTGGGCCCAATTCTGCGTAAATGGAACAGTAGAGATACTCGCCTCAAAGGATCCTAAGGAGTACACAGGCAAATACAGCACAAGCCCAATCCAAGTTGCCAGCGCGGCCCAGATCATCGTTGTCCTGTGCCAACTCTTCTTCGAATGTGTCGGAGACATTGTTGCTAGGGGTGACCGGGCCAGGAATTTCGAAGAGAAGAAAACAACCATGGGGGCCGGGGCAGCCGGTGTTCACGCGTTCATGGAGGAATAAGATAGAGAAGCGGCATAGAGATGCTCAAACGTGCGTGGTGGCCCGCCACAAGTCTATTCTGGGATGCAACAGCAAAAGCGGAAGTTCCCGATTTAGTGACCAAGCGGGGGAATTGACTAGTACACCTCGCTTTCAAAAGTTTTGCTGTTGAATAAATCTAGAAGAATACCCCCAGGACCACATGGATACCTGAGCTTTGTAGCCCGTTGCAGCACTCAGGTTTAGTCCTTGTGCCTTTCTGTCTTGGCCTGTGAACCCCTCAAACTCCTGGGATCCCACCGCTTCACATTGGCTTCACCGTATCCTTACCTAACAAATAGGTGATCTGACATCTATCTCTGTATGCGACTGTCATACAAGACAGTTCTTCTGTTCATAGTATTTCCCCCCTTGCTTTGCTAGTTCTCGAACTTATTATGCTGCCCGCGATCTACAGTCTGAAAAATGGAGATCATACTAGTCTGCGTGCTTCAGGCTATCTAATTATATATTCCTTACCAGCTAGTTAAGACATGGAAACCTGCTAGGAGGTAGAAAACACTAGATAAGGCGAACAAGGAGTATACTGAGATGAGCGTACATAGATGTCTAGAACAAGATGAAAGTCAAAAGGGAACAAAGGAAGACTCTACTGTAAAGGTCCTCTTGCATCCAGACTTTTCATTTCACTTCATGTTTCGTCGACTCTCTGTTGGAATTGCAACTTCAAGCTGATGCTAGAAGATTCCCGGACATTCGGCTTATTAATTTAAATTTGTCACGATACATGGACTAACTCAGATACTTTCGTAGAATGTTCTAGATATTTTTTGTAGTATTTAAGTAGCTCGTTCCGAGCTCTAGTAGCTAACTATTCAGCTGTTTTACCTGCTGCAAGTCTCCCATTGCCCTTGTAACAACACTCTCCCACCTACTCCCTTCAGTGTTTGGTGTGGTTGAATTCAGTACCGCTGTCCCTTCAGTGGCTCACTTGAGGATTCGTGTCCTCATCCTGACTTGAGTTCCTTAACAAAAAGTTGGCTGCTCTGATACCCGCTTTCCCTTCACCTGTTTTTTCCCCTCCCACAAAGTGTTGGAATCCGGCACGAGTCATGCTGAGCCTGCTGAATAAGGAAGATGTAGGAAATATATAGAAAGTTTTAGTAAAATAGTACTTCAGTATAAAAGTAGGTACTGTAGTGTATATCCTACATGCGTCTGCAAGAGCTCGGCCAAGCGCGATACTATTGGCTTGACACTCCGCGCTGACATCATTGTTGGGAGCGAACTCTCATCTCTTCTCATCGTTTCTCCGCACAAAGCTACAATTCTCAGACAATATACTTTATTTGTGGTCAACCTCATACCAACCTCATACTAATCGGTGTTCACTTTTTGGCATGATCCTTGTCCTCTGATTCCACTCCTCTCAGGCGACAGCTGGATTATCTAACATCCTTCATCGCAGTTTCTACGGCAAACCGTGTCATGTAGTCATGTCAATGAAGTTACCGGTCTCGTTCACTGAATCTCGTAAACCAACTCAACGATCTGTGAAGTTCAAAGTCAACAATGTCTAACAGAGAAAGTGACTCTTTTGCTACGACTACATGTAGTAGTACAAATCCGTCTCCGAATGCACGAAGCACTCTAGAACAATGCAATTGCAAGATTACAAGACTGTAGGTGTAATCGCAGTCAACGCGACAAGAAAACTATTATACAACAGGCGTGGTATGGTATCAAAATGGAAGAACACAGATGCAATGTCTGTGATGGTGTCTAAGGGGTGGGGAGCAGAAATCATGCATGAACGAGTCCACTCTTCAATCTCTGCGAGCTGGCAATATTCGACAGAGTTTCTCCAAAAGCCTCCATATCGACAGCGGTCTCGCTGAGTACAGATGCACTGAGGCTGTTCATGATGCCAGCTGTTTTTAATCCGGAGTGAGCGACTTCGCCTCCGGTCCATTCTGTCACGAGGGGATGTTCAAACGTCGGTGCGTATCCACATGACTCGAACAGTTCTAAATGACGGATAAAATTGGAAGATGGCGAAAAGAGGGGAAGGGCTAGAAGAAAAAATTCACAAACGGTCATAATACCGACAAGAGGAGGTGGCAAACACACTTTCTTCAATACAAGATGACACTTGCTTAGGCGTGAGGTTTCGCAGAGCCATTACTGACAAATAATGGTCAGAGAGTCACGATATTATGTGTCATGGACGTACGGTATGCTCCAACGACGATGCAAGCTCTTGATTCCATGATCGAATGAACGAGAACTATGCCTGATTCTGCAACAGCTTCGCGAATAAAACTACAACAATCAGGAAGGGTAACAAGGAGGTCGGCCCGATTCTCGCCATGCACATTGAAATGTCGGTGCTTCACATACGACGGCAAGCCCGGCATTGTTGCAGGTGCCAAAGACAGAATATGAGTGATGCCGAGTTCAAAAATAAGCGCTTCTGCCTGTCTCGGGTCGGTCGGAAACTCGCTGCGAAGGGTAGAAATATATCAGTGACGTTAGTAGGTAATTTTAGCAAGTGAGGATATATTTTAACCTGCTGAGAAATACCTGGTCGGGTATTATTGGCGTTGTATCAATCATGCGGTTGAGGAAGGCTGTCACGTTCTGCTTCTGGCGCCGTTTCCAGGAGATGTAGATGGGATTGGAGGGACTCGGGGCATATCCGCAATCAGCGAAGGTGTCCAGCTGCTTGATAAATCCATAGTTAGGATGGGCACATGGTCGCTCTGGTGGGGCCGAAAGGCAAATGAGATGGGCGCTGTGATAGGGAAATAATCAAATGACGACACAGTACCTCTTTTGATTAACTTCAAAGCTGAAGATGTATTTATGCCCCTCGTTTTCATCACTGATAGTAGAGTAAATGCTTATACTCAAATTGAGGTAAGGGATGGTGGATATTTTTACTCACAGTAGGCAGCGACTACGGTGCTACTTCTTGAGATTCCCATGACACAATGCACAAGTACGCAGCCACCCTGGGCAAGGGCAGACTCAATGAACTGGCATGCACTGGGGAGATGTATCAAGAGATCATCGTACTCAGAATCGTCCACAGCAATTGTCAAATGGTTTGGGCCCGTTGAAGAATACTCAGGACAAACAGAAACAATGTGTGTGATTCCAAGCAAATTACGCTGCCCAGCGGACATCGCAGAAGTCAAACTGGGAAAAAAATATCAGCGCGAGGCTGAGACAACGACGGGCGACTTACTTTCCAAGAAACAGTTGCTCTTTGACAATTTCATTGAAGCTAGCAGGCATATGAGGGTAAAGAGGGTGTGTCGTTGACTTGATGGTCATGGTGGTTGAAAAGTAAGAGCCTATAAGGGCTCGCCACAAATAAGAACTTGATAAGAACGCACAAAGCTAGATTGGAAATCGAAATTGCTCCACCGTGACCGGGCCGCTGAGCACCCCGTTCGGGAAGAATCGATTGAGTCCCAAGGACTCAAAGCCGAGCTTTCCCGAAATCTCGAGCATTCTAGCTGCCTTCCACCGAATGACACAATTTTTGTTTATCTCTAACTTGCCGATAACAAAGGAACTACACAAACCACACAAATTACTCGGTTCAACACCGTTCTGTATGAGCAGGAAATCGAGGGAAGCGAAGAGCTACGAACGTGCGTCTTCAATATTTGCATTTTATGCAGTTTGCGAACAAGTGTAAGAACGCAGAGTAGATATATCAGACAGTCATTTCCAACTCATGTCCACTTTCACTCTGTCGCTCCTCCGCCATCACTCAAATTAGATCCAGAAATCATGATATGTCGTCCCATTATGTGATTGAATCAAAAAAGGACTATGGTAACGATATATAAAGTCCATGTGAAGGTCCATTAAGTACTACACGAGCCAAAACATGTTCAGCCACTGCAATGCAAAGCAATTCGAAACAAGGAAAGTCATGAGGGATGTTGCCAGTAAGTCCGGTTGTATGCCAAATAAAAGTGTCATAATGTAATGAGTGTCTAGGAATCCGACAAGATTTCGTCGATGGATTTGTTGAGGAAATCCTTACGAGATGCGAGGTCTGCCATAGGAAAGCGTGCCGCCATGGCTTCACGAGCAGTTCTACAAAATATGGTAAATAAGAAAGTATAGTTGGAATAAAACATTTACATACTTCTTGGATACGGTCATCAGATCTTGCGTACTGAGATAATTCCGTAGAGCCGCAATCAGCTCTTCATCCGAAGGGTTAGGGTTGTTGTTGGGGCCTGCAAAAGGATTAACGGTCGTGGCCAATGAGAACGTCGATATCGGCCGCTGATCACCGCCCCCGAAAGGAAGAGTCGGTGGACCAAACCCGCCCGAATGTCCTGACTGTGATCCGCCTCCCAAACTGCCTCCGAGCATGTTCATAGGCATCATCGGATTCTGTGGTGCCATGGGCGGCAACATGCCATACATACTTCCGGTATTCTGATATCCCATTTGAGGCATTCCCATGCCCATACCCATACTACCTGCGGTATGCTGATACGGCATGCTGCCAGCAGTATTCTGGTAACCCATCTGAGCCATTTGCGGCATATTCCTACCATAGTCAGACCCGTGCACAGATCCGGGTCCACCAGAGAAGGGCCCGCCGTATTGCGCTTGCTGAGCTGCACGATGCGACATGTTGCTGATTGAAGGTTGACTACCAAGCCGTAGATTGGGATTGGACGAGTTGTTAAGCGTCAAATTCGTATCGCGGTAGTAATCGCCAGCTTGAGAGGCTTGATGGTACGTGTGAGGGGATTCTTCTCTTGAACCATTGGGCCGTGAGCGGGGTTTGCTATACCCTGTCTCGTCAGAATGACGTGAACCAGTTTCCCAAGCTTCGGCTTCGTATTCTGTATTTCCAAATATGAGAAATTCTGCGAATGACTATCAAAAGTGCTTACCGCTGAACTTCTTTAAGGGTATCATAGACTCGTCGAATTTCTCATCCTCGTTGATGATGACCTTCTTGTCTTTGCCTTCACCAATGACGAGGCGAGTGTTACCCCAACCGAATTCGTCCATACACCAGAAGGAATATACCGGCAAGAAGAAACTATAAACGGGATATCTGAAAACAAGACAACATTAAGAGCGCACGCATATGTTGTGTACATAGAACGTACGAGAGAATGTAGACAACCATCCAGCCGACGAGCATGAACTCCCGATGGAGGATGAAAATCAGAGCCTGAATGTTTGTCAGAAAATCCAGCACGCAGAAATGATCAAGTACGTTTAGTCCTTACTTGCAAACCATACGTAACTGCCAACATGATGATGGCGATTTCAGGGAACGCGGAGGCACCGGTCGATACAACGATAATCAGATAAAGCAACTACGCCAGATGCGTCAACGGAAGAAAATAGTAAGCAGCTCAAAGACTTACGTAAATCACGGTGGCAGGTAAGATCTAGCACAGGGACCGTTAAACGAAGTTTAAGGCTGACGCAGGAAATTATATACGCACCAAAGTTCCCAGTAGATCGATGAACACGAAGAACCGCATCGAGAAACAGCAGAAACCAATGAGCTCCGGCAGAATGACCAACTCGCACAAGTTGTGGATAGTGGAGTTAATCCATCGACGACGCTGAGAGAACAGCACTCGCCAAGAGTCGGGGGCCATGGTACGAGCGATCGCATCCGCACAAAACTTGGTCCTGAACGTAGGGAAATGCTTCATCAAGAGCGTCGTTAAGAAACGATCTTCTCCAAGGGAGAAGAGATTCTTCTTGTGCAACGTATCGACATTAGGCTCCGCGTATTCATCAATGATCCGGTTAGAGATGATAATCGGCCGTCCCTTGTCGGCAGTACGAATACGATATAATGAGAAACAACCAGGCAGACAGGTAACCGACCCAAACAGACTTTCGAAGGCTTTCGAGAGATGGTGAGAAAGATAGTATTCGTAGACCTGGATCATTGTCCACCAGGAACCTTCTTCGTTCTCAAGCTTGGTTTCCCCACATATGCCAATGATACTGGAATCGTCAGCAGCCGATGCTACCAACCGGTTTAGAGATTCAGGTGTAACGGTCTGTACAATGGTGTGTCAGCATTACTCATTCAAGAAAGAAAGAAAGAAAGAATCACCGTATCAGCATCCACAGTGAAAATGTACTCGTAAAATGCCGGGTCTATACCGATAACGTTCCGCATCTGATGATATATCTCTAGCTCCAAAGGCGACATGGCGGCATCGAAATGGACACGGTTCAAATAGTGCATAAGGAGAATTTGACTATCCCGTTTACCACGATTACCAGGCTTCGAGCGTTCCGTAGGTTTGCCAACTTTGACGACGACCATGTAGCTGCACAGGTATAAGTGTCGTCCGAGGTAAATGTGACAGAAACAACATACGGAACAACATGGCCTTCGAACTCGTACAAGCCAGAATAGACTTTCCCATAATTCAGCGCCTTGGAACCCTCACCAACGGACTTGAACAACAGAGGCTCAGGATCGAGCTTCGGGTCAACACCGAGAATGTCTAGAACAATCCTGGGTGTCGTACGATCGTTACCGCTACCGATGATGTTGCCATCGCAAATGATGAAAATTAACTTGCGTTTGTCATCATAGTTGAGAGCAGCAAGAGAGTCAATCGTACGGCGCAAAGAGTCCTCTCCTTCGGTGTAACAAGGCACCTGACACAAGATGAACTTATCCTGGAGTTCAGGATTGCGTTTGCTGCCGAACTGCAGTGCTGCAATGACTAGGGAAGACAGTAAAAACATATCCACCGGTAAAGACAGGAAATAACGAACATTTCAGGACCACGGAAGACATGATAATAACAGTAAAGACGATCAGCATGTAGTTTTGAACTTGACACCGAGCTGTTTTACGGAAATCCGTTTTCCCGACGTAGAAGTTGTTTTTGAGACAATTGACGTTCTGCTCGCGATAAGTGTCGTTCAAAGCGCTCAGCGCTTTATTGAGATCATTCGTGATATCCTTGCCCGCTTGTTGTTTGAAGGCATCCTCAATACTGCTATCCAAAAATTTATAGGACGTATACGTCGAATACGTGTCCTGCGTGTTGAAATAATCTGTCAGATCATACAGATTGTCGTCCCAAACAGACCAGATCCTTCGGAATGATCAGTGGATATACGTGGGTAGAGTTGAACTAGTGCTTACTTCGCTACATCATCGTCGGCTGCATCCGCCTCAATCGTACTCCAAGCATAGACAAGTGGACCTTTGTAGTAGTTTTCCATCTTGGGAAGGAAGGTCTCTGTGTACCAATTAGCATTTGCTAGTTTACTCGTCGTGTAGCTGGTCAAAGCGCCAGACGTATGATCGGCAGTCGGGGCAACGTTGGTGACGTTCTTGATAGTCAACTCCAAATCCTCATCGGTGACGAGACCCGCACAACCAAGGACGAGAGGAACCGGGAAGTAGTAAGTCATATCCGTACCAGCAAGTGCTTCTAGACTGTCAGCGCCATTACTGGCGGTGCCAGACACATCACTGTGATCTCCTTGTACGAAATTCGTCATGTCGTACACCTTGCCCTGGACGGAAACCCACCAGTCATTGTCGCCCTGGTGCTCAGAAACCTCGTCTGTGTTCCACGCCTTGTCATAGTTGGGACACAGCAATCGACCGAACTCGACGATGTAGAAGATGACAACGGCGTTAAAGAGGAAGATGAGCATACAAATGGTGACTTTTTCTCGCCAGGCGAGCCGTATATCAGGACGTTTCATCCGACCAATCCAGCTGAGAAGGAAAGTTGGCATCCACCAGGTGCAGGCCCAAACCATCCAAAGCCACACGCGCCGCGAGCGAGACGAAGGCACTTCTTCCACGGCGTTCGCTACTTCCTTGACCACAAGCCCGTCCGCCTCCTTCGAAGGATCATTGTAAGGCGGTGCCCCACTCGACGAACCTCCGCCACCTGACTTGTCCCAATACTCATCCTCGTTGTCACGGTCCGGTCCGAACCCCCGCTGTGTGGCGGACATATTGGGCGTAAGTAACCCTCCTTGACTATATGATCCAACATTCGGGTCGCGATACTGCGTCCCGTGGGATCCCGTACGCGTCAGCAGCAGATCCTCCGCACTCTCCTGCCCAATCTCAGGGGCCAGCCCTTCCTGATGGGTATACTCAGTGGTATCATCTCTCTCGACGCTCTCCTCTTCATCATCTAACATACCCCCTTCTTTCAAGAGCTTGCGTGTTTCTTTCTCAGATGCACGGAGAGGGTCTTCAACCATCTTCCACGCAGAGTACGAAAGCCAGACCATCCGATGTCCAAGAGCAAAGTCTACACCCTCCTTCCATCCGTTGGCACGCGCACACTGCGTTATCCTCTCCATCTCCGACCCCCGCATGGTTGGCACGTAACGCTCACAAAACTCTGACACTTCGTAGTCCGCAATGTACTCAACGCTACGCCTCGATGCTAGATCGGGCAGGAGTAGCGCTCGGACCTGAGCTTTCACCCGCTGTTTGTTAAATGAATTAGAGGAGCCAGAGTCGTTCGGACGTATGCAAGAGACTGTCCAAAGCCGAGCATGACTGATGGTGGCGAAGAGATTAGAGAGAGTGAAGTTGATTTGGGTCGTCACAGGGTACGTCTTCTGGCGGTCCAATTCTGGGAACTCCTCTACGGTTGGAGAGCTGGAAGACGCAATCGGAGTGGCCGAACGAAGTGGTAGCGACGAAACCTGGGCCTGTACAACAATACTTTCATCCCTATTGTGTCTCTCAGCAGCCAATGAAGGCCCTGAGAAAAGCTTCACCACAAATGGATCAGTAGAGTTGCGCAGCAAAGGGACGAAGGCGGAATCTAAAAGGTCCGTATCCTTCTCGATGAAATCCTTGACCTCGTACGAACAAGAACCGGCGTAATGGTTGATGCCGAATAAAGTTCGAGTAGCTGGACCAACAGGATTTGCCACAAAAGATGCATGGACACCGAACTTGGTTACCAGATCCTGCAACAAATCTTCGTTACGATGATCTCCGCCCTTGCCTGACTTGAGCGCTGAGCAAGATTTGTTCAAAGAGCCTAGCACACCGCCCGGTTTTCGCTGGGGCCGTTCACCGGTCTGGGGTCCCCGTAAGAGCTCCACGCACGCCAAATTGTCCATCGTGGAAATTGAGGGTAGTGAGATACCATCGCCCGATATCTGACCATTGTACCCGACAGTGTCCTCGAATATATGGCGCTGTACATAGGAGTGGAGCAACTCGTCGGAGAAATTAATGCAGAACTCATCGAACCCATTCTGACCATACGCGGAAATCAGTGGCGTAACCCCCGAAAGTGCCATCGAAGTAGTACCCGTGGGACCACGTGTCTGGAAACCAGGCTGATCGAGGATAACGACCTGGGTATGGGGAGAGGGGTCTTTGTGTGATGGTGCTAGCTTGTGATTGACGGTCTCCACGACGAATGCGAAGAGGATGGCATAGAGATCACGGACAAAATGATCTCGTTGCAACGCGGCCTGCTCGGCATTGAGAAGGCTTGTATAGAGTTCCTTACGAACATAACTCGTCTTGTTCGTAAGTGTCTGACTGAGGTCTTCCGACATGACACCCAAGAGGCGCGCTACATGATCAAGTACGGGCATGTTGGCGACGGAAGCGGCGAAATCGTGGGTATCTCCATCATAAAACTGGAGGTTGCCGAGGAGGAGGATGGCCATTAGGGTGGAGAAAATGGAGGACATAGCCTTGGGCTTGAAACCAAGAATACGCATGGCTTGTCGCAAGTCTCCCATCGCTATGGAATCGTCGCTGAACGGGCCGGCTGGTAACCGGTACGTTCCCGACGACGCAAGAAGAGCATAATCAGAGGGATCTTCTATGTTGAGATTGTCTCTCTCCGTGGTGGTCGCACCGGCAAGGAATTGATAAAATATATGGTATGACCGCTCCTCCTGCGTCAGCCGGTTAAGGCGTGACTTGTCCAGCCCAAATGCAAGAACCTTTGCTGAAGATATCCGACCCCGGTCATTGAAATGCAACTCCAGATAGCGAGTGTGCCGTGAGGCATTGGGGCTCATGAGGGTCTTGGCATTGCCGAATGAATCCAGCACAGTTCCGAGGGCTTTGATTTGGTCAGCTATCTTTGCCTCCTTGTTGGAGTGACTAGAGAGACGAAGTATCTGGTTGATGAACAGCTGTATGCTGGAGGATTTTCCTGCACCAGTAATTCCTCTGCGAATGTCTCGTTAGCGGCAAAAAGGTAGCCGACTCGAGACAACGACGTACCTCGACAAAAGAGCTTGCGACTCGTTCCTACGCCTCATTACGAGATATACCCTCGCCGCAAGGTCGTATAAATGCGGCTGAAGGGGCTTTGGAGAGTCCACCATGGGAAGACTGGTGTCCTTGTAGCACCGCTCTTCATACTCTTTTGCACTTATATCGTTGACATTTGCAAGTGTCTTGTAAGGGTTGACGACGACCAGATTGGAGGCGCCGACTCTAGTGTAGGGTAGATCTGCTCGAAAGCGAGCCTGAAGAACAGCGAGGATGGCGTCGTCAGAAGGATAGATGGTGGCCGAACCTGAAGACGACACAAGGTCGACCAGGTCGCCAGAAGCAATGGCCTGGGTGGAATTTGAGGCCATAGCCTGAAGTTAGGGAGGGAAAAACGCTCTCAGCGCTGTTCAAGACGATGACGAACCCAAGAAAGAGGCAAACGGCAGGCGCATAACAAACGGTGGGAAGGTCACACCGTGATGGCTGTTGCCACGTGAGCTGCGAGACAGCACAAAGTAGTTGCCATTTTGTCTCCATTCTACCTCGACCCGGACTGCCATGCTGTTTGAAGTAACAGTACGTTGTACAGTGGCCTCTGTTGAATTTTTCTGACATTATATTGCGCAGAAAAAGCAACTACATCGGTCGGAACGGGTCAAGGGCATCGATTTTCACCCTACCGAGCCTTGGCTACTGACCGGTCTTTACAATGGCACCGTGAATATCTACAACCACGAGACTGGTGCTCTCGTTAAGACGTTTGAAGTTGCAGAGGTTCCAGTACGATGCGTGAAGTTCATTGCACGCAAGAATTGGTTTGTTGCCGGATCCGACGACTTTCAGCTACGTGTCTACAACTACAACACGCACGAAAAGGTCGCCGCCTTCGAGGCGCACCCGGACTATATTCGGTGTCTGACAGTGCATCCGACGGCTAGCATCGTCTTGACGGGTAGCGATGACATGACTATCAAAGCTTGGGACTGGGACAAGAGCTGGAAGAATATCCAAGTATGTGGAAGTGTACAGCATACATACCCGTTATTTCTGACTTGTTCACCAGATATATGAAGGCCACACTCACTACATCATGAATCTTGCCTTTAATCCTAAAGATTCCAACACCTTTGCCTCAGCCTGTCTAGACCGAACCGTCAAGATGTGGTCAATAGGTTCGCCCACCGCCAATTTCACCATGGATGCCCACGACAAAGGCGTTAACTATGTTGATTTCTATCCTGGCGCGGATAAACCCTACCTCGTCACCACCGGTGATGACAAGACGGTCAAAGTCTGGGACTACCTCAGCAAAAGCTGCGTACAGACTATGGAAGGCCACACCAACAATGTATCTTTCGCTATATTCCATCCCAACCTCCCTATCATCATCAGTGGAAGCGAGGATGGAACAGTCAAGATGTGGAATAGCGGCACATACCGTCTCGAGAACACTCTCAGCTATGCGATGGAGCGCGCATGGTGTATAGCATTAAGGAAAGATGCGAATGAGATCGGTGTTGGGTTTGACGAAGGCGCTGTCGTGGTCAAGGTATGACCTGTCTAGTATTCTAACTATCAAATACTCAGACCGAAACTAGCTTGGTCGCGATGAACCCACCTTCAGTATGGACCCTTCTGGAAAGCTCATTTTTACGCGTAACCAGCAAGTACTTTCTGGAAATGTACAGATGATCCAACAGGACGACACCTCTCCCGGATCTGACGGCGCGCGCCTTCCGATTTCCCTCAAAGAAATTGGCTCGTCCGAGATATTCGCTACATCTCTCATCCACTCTCCAAACGGCCGATTCGTCACTGTAGTTGGAGATGGAGAGTACATTACCTACACCGCCCTCGCATGGCGAAACAAATCGTTTGGAAACGGCATTTCATTTGCATGGGCTCCTGATTCCAACACGTACGCCGTCCTCGAGAACAGAGTGAAGCTACGGATTTACAAGAATTTCCGAGAACGAGGCGGCGTAGGAATGAAAGGCGTCGGTAGCTGGTCGATGGATGGCATACATGGTGGAACCCTCTTGGGCGCTAGAGGATCTGGTTTCGTTATGTTTTGGGATTGGGAATCTGGAGAGATCGTGAGGAGAATAGACGTTGAGGCACAGAATATCTTCTGGTCAGGGACGGGCTCGTTGGTGGCAATTACTGCTGCCGATTCATTTTATATCCTACGTTTTGACCGCGAGGCATATAATGCTAAGATCGAGGAAGGAGCGGAGATATCCGATGAAGGTGTAGAGGAGGCCTTTGAGGTTGTTGCGGATGTACAAGAAGGGTCAGGTTTTCCAGTGCCAAACGTACATTTGCTAACAGTATGCTCGCAGAGTTCGAACAGCAAAATGGGTTGGCGACTGTTTCATATACACGACCTCTACCAAGCGACTGTGTTACTTTGTGGGCAGCCAGTCGTATACTATTAGTCCATTTGACACGTAAGTACGAAGATGTTTCCTCGGCCCCGCCCTAAATTTGTGCTTCTAGGCCTCTGTATCTCCTCGGCTACATACCCGCCCACAACCGCGTCTATCTTGCCGACAAGGACGTCAATATCTATGGCTATTCTCTATCGCTCAGTGTCGTAGAATACCAAACTGCCGTTCTCCGTGGCGACATGGCGGCCGCGGACGAAATTTTACCTACTCTTCCCAAAGAGCAGCTGAACAAGGTTGCCCGGTTCTTAGAAAGCAGAGGTAAGACGTCCTTTCCGTTTACCATAAGAAGAGAACTATTAACAATACATACGTAGACCTCAAGGAGCTCGCGTTGCAAGTAACGACTGATCCGGATCACAAATTTGACTTGTCCCTTCAACTCGATGATTTAGACACGGCCATAGAGATTGCCCGCTCAATACCGGAGTTGGAAGCCGAGGCCAAGTGGAAGTCATTGGGCGACCGTGCGCTCACTGTCTGGCGCTTCGACTTAGCACGGGAAAGCTTTGAGAAAGCTGGTGATCTGAGCGCTCTCATGCTTCTTTTGCTTGCAATTGGTGATCGAGAAGGCTTGAAGGCCCTCTCTTCCAAAGCCGGTAGGACCAAGCTTTCTAATCGGTATCAAACGTCGCTGATTACCGCAAACAGCCGAGAAAGGCTTAAACAACTTGGCTTTTGCTTCTTTGTTCCAGCTTGGAGACGCGAACTCATGTGTGGATCTTTTGGTGAAGACACAGCGGGCCCCGGAGGCTGCATTATTTGCTAGGACGTATGCACCAAGGTGAGATAGAGTGATGAACGGGTTACACTTTGCAGGCTGATACAGTTCTCCCAGCCAAGTGCCGAAAGCTGTTGATGCATGGCAAACGGATCTCAAGACCAAGAATCGACCCAAGATCGCGGCGTCTGTTGCGCATCCCTCATCAAATGCGGATTTGTTCGAGGAGGGATGGAAGGATGCTTTGGCGAAGGAATCAGGTAAGGAGCACTTTTTTTTTGCTAATTAATTGTATGCTGATTCCGAAATTCTGGAACAGGAGATCAAAATGCTGTTTTGGTAGATACCACATGAATGCGGGCTTAGATTTACTTGCCGCACGCATCTCATTCGATTGCTGGCGTTCCCTGTATCATTGTTTCGGTCAATTAATTTTTTTTTATCTGCGGTTTATTTTTGGCTACGTGGGATTGACAAGATTGGTCTACTACTGGCCATGTAACAGATCACGCGGCAAAGGGCTGGTACGCGAACCTAAGCGTGGTGGCCTCATGGTGAACCTGCATATGCCCTTTACTCCAACGTCAGGTTAGACCCAAGCGCTTTTGCAACGTGTTAGCTTCAGTCTCCTAGATATATTCATCTGGAGGACAACGTGCGAGGTTTGCACTGCGACGCGAATGCACAGTGATACCATCTAGATCTATGTACCTATCTGTGTGTCTTTTGGTCGAGATCACGATGCCTATACTCGACGCCTTGGCGCCGATCCAGACCACCACTCTCGCTATACGAATAGCCGGTGTGGGTGAATGTCAAGCATCGGGAAGATCTATTGAACTAAGATTCGCATTGTTGTGGCGTCTTCATCTGGGTTTCCAGAACTCACAAGTGGCGTTTACTTGCTGGACGTTTGGCTTCTCCCAACATAAGCGGTATTTTTGGTGTCTTCATCCAACGGGGCGGATGGGTCACACCAGTGCTGCCACTCGAAGAGGGTTGCGAGGTCAATGTAGTGTTGTCAAGCACAGGGCAGCCGGTCTATGTTTCGCTTCCATAGCAATTAAATAGACTCTTTGTCGAGAAATGTTGCCTTTGGTCCAAAGAATACTTCGCTTCCCTACCAACATCGCTTGGCTTTTGCACATTTGAATGAAGTTTTGCGACTGTTGACTTGATTGATAACCATTTGTTGTTGCCTCGTAACAAAGCCCACGCCTACGAACATCCTCCCGTAGTCGTAACCTAACTGGTTGACGCAGCCACGTCCCAGATGCTGGTGTACTAACGCACTCTGTAATTGCATCGCAACGCTGGTAAGAGACACTTTTGAGCGTGGTCGGCGAAATACTTTAGACATATAATACAGGGCTACGAATATGCCTGGGTATAGAATGCATGCCAATGTAATATACAGTCGAAGAAGCTAATAGATGATGTGCAATTATATGTAAAACAAAGATGAGTCCATATAAAAAGTTATGATGAAAATTCCTTGGGATGTGATGTAAATATAAGATGCAACACTCGTAAATGTGTGAGTATGAACACTCAGCCGACTGATACACGAGCCACTACCGCTCTGGAATGAGCATGACCTCGTTCTTGTCCGGGGAATTGGGGGCTTCAACGTCGGTTAAGAATTCGCCGTCGGGATCGAGCGGCGCTCGGTTGGCGAAATCTGCCCAATCACCGGGTAATGGCAAGGTATAGTCATCGCCTCGGTCCGACTCACGATCGTCTTCTCCGACGTCGGAGAGTTGTGTCGGCGACGAAGTCATTACACGGGAGAACATGATGTTTCCAAAGGTAGATGTTGGCTCTTCGGTATCATCAACTTCAACTAGGGGTGGCGGTGGCGGAAGAAATGGATATGAAGACAACTGCTGACGCTGTGACGAAGAAGAGAGGGTCGAGGATGAATGATGAGGAAGACGAGGTGGGAACGTGTAGCCGGGAGCTGAGGAGACGGCAGTTGAGAAGAAGGTGTAGATATAGAATTCGGGATTATAAGTTCCAGGGGTAGCTTGGGATTGGTTGGAGGCGTGCCAATACCGAGGACCTTGGGGATAGCGTGGTGCTGAACTACTTGATGGAGTGGTGAAAATGCTATCTCCGGCAGTTTTACATGGTCTATACCGGGTACCCAAAGGATTTCCACTGGAAAGAGAAAGTTGATTCATATCAATTCGGACAAGGATATGGAATCCTTACCATACGGCACACCCGACGCCTTCGCGTACACACCCACAGGCACTCCTGAGAATTTTTGCGACAGCAGTACGGTCAAAATACGAAGACTCCATGGCCACGACAGCGCCCGACGCTTCACTTTTCGCGGTCCACACTCCCAAACGTTGCCGAGGCGTTGCTCGCATATGAACGAGAGCGCCACAGCCATTGCTGCGACGGGTCGTTCGCTTCAGAGACGATGGCGACGATTGAGTAGGAGGTGGGTACACAGGCATGATGGACGGTACAAAAGGACCTTTCGAGTCGTGTGCCATTGCTTCTTCCAGTAGAGAGTCCTCTTCATGGCCTCCACAGAATAAGGTCCATGTATACTCGTCCTTCACATGCCGCGAAAATTCCCTCTGGCTGCGCGAATACCTCAAACTTCGGTCGTTCCTGCTCAACGCCGACTCCAAAATTGGGTCTCGGTCCTCTGGATCCGATTCCCATGATGATGAATTGACTACGACGGCACCAGCATTGGGCGCTATTACGCTCGCAGCTCCTGTTTGCGAGGCTGTGTGACCATGGTCAAGTCGCATTGCACCTCGTCGTCGAAGGCGAGAGGCTTCACCGGTCCGCACAAGGTCCGAAAGCACGATGGAGTCGTCAGCATCGATTGGTGAAGGTCCGGGGTCATTGGTGTCAGGTTCAGGAAGATATGGAGGGGTTCGTGTCCGATAAATGTTGGGCATAGCGGCGTCGACGGAAAAATGTGCTGGTGGTAGGGTTGACAGGCGTGCATTCTGCATGGCTTACCTGCTTAGTCATCTCCCGATCATGTTGCTTAGTCAGTTTCCATGGCCTTCTTCCAATTGATCGGTCCGAAGTTCCGTCCCTTAGGCGACGGAGTACTTTTCGAGCCACGACAGACGACCCGCAGCGATGTTTCTGTATGGCGACAGGGAGATAAAGTGACCTTCCAGCAATACTACTAAATGTTGACTAAATGCATCTAATCAGTAGATTCTAGCGCAGTGCTCGTCGTTGCTCTCCGTAATCTGGCGCTGATAGATGAGCAGTCTGCGGGCAATCCAGGCTTTGGTGTGCGTGATTCACGGAATGTTTCGGAACCGGCATATCCTCATAGCAGTTCATCAAATTCTACTGTATTCCTGGGCAGAGCTTATGTGACCGACAGCGCATATTTCCTTTCTACGACAGCATCCCAAACTCTGGTGACTATAGCATGTGCGACGTGATATAAGTGACAGGTTGAAAGTTTTACCAAACATAAGTTCTGTGCTACTTGACAGGGGAAGAGTCAAAATAGTACGACAGCCCGCTGAAGAGGACATGATTGATCCCACTAGACAGCATAGTAGCGCTTCCCCTTGAAGCTGCGCATATTATGAGGCTCAGCACTACCGACGTCAGTCAACTGAAGGCTCTACAAAATGGTAGCGTAACAAAAGAAACCGACATACACGGTGCCGGTCTTACAGCCACCCAAATAGTGCTCCAGTAATTGTCTGATTGAAATCCGGATACTGCTGCAGCATCAGAAATGGCTGATAGACGGTTTTAATTATTATACCCTTAGGTGTACAATTTAAGAGTAACGAATCGCATAGTTTTGAGACTTCACGGGTTATGCGGGAAATATAGACGACATTTAGCTTGGCAGGTATGGATATGACGATCGCGATGTCGGCTCATCTGTGAAATCAAACAGACTGGGACCGATAATGGTAGACGAGGAGTAATAGTTTCGTTTGAAACAGAGTTAATTTATTATGGACACCTAAGGCTATTGTAATTCTACATATGTAAGATCAAAGACACTCAACTACAAGCCGGACGAGACGAGACACAATAGCAAACACCCTCCCAAAATCCAAGAGATGGAGGAATAGGACCGTCCAGCTGAAGATGCGGAAGACGTGGTAGACGCAGACGATGCTCTCCCAGAAGTACTCGTCACCGCACGAGTTGTAGTTTCTGTAGCTGTCTCTACTGTTCCACTGCTCGAGGCGTCATCGGCAACAGCAGTATACGTTCTAAGATACGATATCTCGAAGTATGCGTTGTCATATTTTGGACTTCCTGCACCCATGACATAGTCTTGCACCTATATCGAAATTAGTCTCACCTGACAATCTCAGAAGAAAGATTCTCTACGTACGCAGGTGCCGGTACAGTTGGTGCTGAATACGCTAGATGCGCCAGCCCTATTTATAAAGCTGTAAGAACGTTTCTCCGGAAATAGAAGTTGCTCGTACCAAGTACCACATAGTGTGATATCGAGGACTAGTTTCTGCGGTTTAAACAATGTCGCTAAGTCGCATCCACTTGACGGAAATGATGCCGATGGCACTCCCCAATCGCTAGTATCCATGTACGACGTCGATGTGGCCGAAGTGAGAGACGAGGGTATGTCTTGTCTCTTCAAATTAAATAATCAGTCGTCGTATCATATGTACAAGGAGAATACATACAGGCCAAAACCAAATGTACGCTCCAGATACGTCGAATTGTAACGCGAAGGCACCTCCCCCGTTCTGGGAAAAGCTCTCCCCAAAACTGTTCGGCTTTGTCTCCGCGACACGGCATCCAGTGTTCCCTGCTCCATTACTGCAATCTGTATTGAGCGTTCGTCCGCTCTGTCCAGGGTTCGCGGATTGCACACAGGACGGATTGCTGTGGTGCACTGCCATTTGGTTATTCTTCACAAGGTTGACACCTTCAATGATGTCGATCTCCCCAAACCTAGGCCACTCCGTGTCGGCGCCTCCATAAGTCCAAAAAGCAGGCCAAAGCTGTTCATATATATTGGCCAGAGCGGTTAGGAACAATTATTTTAGAACGTACTGAACATCCATATGGAATGTGAACTAGGTCTATAGTTATAAGGCTTCCTAATGGATAAACGTCCTGAGAGATCATCTTGACCTGCAGCAGTGTATCAGCAAAGCTTATCACCTCCCCAATGCTACTGCAAGTTTATGGACCTACCGAGTTACGATCGGTTCCGCTAACGGTTATATCTGTGGAGTTATCTACCTTCAAGATAGCGTTACCAGCATCGTTGATGTGTACTAGGTTGTCTGTGATCGCAGTAACATGGTCAACAAATATGACGCTCCCTACGTTCAATATTTTAATTGACTCTCCCCGGGAAGTCAGAGGGCACGCACCTGAAGTGGTATTATCATAATATCCTGGGAAGGTCCACCCATCGAAGAAGGTCTGCCCTGAGTATTCGCGCAGAGGGGCATAAAGAGCATTGCAGAAGAGGATATGCGAAAATAAAAGAAGTGTTGAGATGCCCATAGTGTAGCGGAGAAGAAAAGGTGGCCAGAGAGTGTGCACGGAGCCTCAAGATTTCTGGATTTTTATACTCTTTCTTATCTTCGATTGTGGGTATCGAGGTCGTAAATTTTCATGGTTTCTCCGTAGAACTTAGTGCTGTAACGCGGGACTGAGGTTTATATAATAGACGCTCCGCAGCCTGACGGGGATCCCTACGCAGCGAAGTATACGTCCTGCTTATCATATGCATTTTTGAGCTCTCCATTGGGTCAAAAGCTTGACCGTCCTCAAAACTGTCCAACTTGAACCTACAGAAAAACATGAAGCATTAGTAAGTTTGAGTTTCTGGGATATCGATGATTATCAAAACCTTTCAGAGCGTGTATTATTAACATTTGAAGACCGAGGCGGCCTGTAATGTCCGCACTAACAAATTATAGAATCCTAAAAAAACTGAGCTTTTTATATCTCTTTTGCTTCGGTCGTGACTGCTTTGCACCGCGGTCGTCGTTGGGAAGAAATTTTTATGATTGAAGAAATTCCAGCTCGGAATGTTCTAATAGTTCGAGGGGCTTGATGTTTTTCCGGTTTCTTGCCAGCTGCGCAGGACATACGTGTCACGTGTCGTGTCGTTCTTGTAATTCGTAGTGAGAAATTTAGGTTCATTCGGATATCTCATGTACGACTCTAGATGGATATTTAGCGCTGCTTACTGTCTCCGGCGGGAATGCTGGAAAATTATATACATTGTCATTTAAAGAAACAAAATAGCAAAAAAAAACACGCACCTTTTACGCATATGTATCGATTGCATCGGAATGAGTGGCGCATTCACTATGGCACACACAAGGCAATACACATACGCACGAGCGTGAACGGGTAAAAATGACGATGCCCGGCGTCGACCAATAATTTGATCTTGGTCAAAGTTGCAACCATGGTGGTAAACGAAAGAAGTGCATATTTCAAACGGAAGAAAATCGAGAACGGACATTAAAAATACCTGCGTAAAGGAAGTAAGGGGTATCATTGCATGCAAAGACAATCAAAGATCCGATGAGCTATACCGCTACAAGCCCAGCGAGACGAGACCTAGTAGCAGACACCCTCCAAGAATCCAAGAGATCGCCAAATACGACCGTCCAGCTGAAGACGTGGAGGACGTAGAAGACGCAGAAGCTGCAACAGATGATGCTCCTACGGAAGTACTCGTCACCACGTGAGTTGTCGTCCCTGTAGCAGTCTCTACTGCCCCACTGCTTGAAACATTACCGGCGATAGCAGTATACGTTCTAAGATATGATATCTCGAAGTATGCGTTGTCGTATTTTGGACTTCCTGGACCTATTACATAGTCTTGCACCTATAACGAGATTAGTCTCGCCTGGAAATCTCAGAAGATTCTCTACATACGCAGTTGCCGGAGCAGTTAGCACTGAATATGCTAGGTACACCAGCCCTATTTGTAAAGCTATGAGAACAATTCTCTAGGGATAGTAGTTGCTCATACCAAGTGCCACAAAGTGTAATATCGAGAACCAGCTTCTGCGGTTTGAACAACTTTTGTAAGTCGCATCCACTAGACGGATATGATGCCGATGGCACCCCCCAATCGGTCGTATCCATATTCGACGTCGACGTGGCCGAAGTGAGGGACTTCGGTATGTTTTGTCTCTTCAAATCAAACAATCAGTCGCCATATCATATGTACAAGGAGAACACATACAGGCCAAAACCAAATGTACGCTCCAGATACATCGAATTGTAACGCAAAGGCACCTCCCCCGTTCTGGGAAAAGCCTTGCCCGAAACTGTTCGGCTTTGTCTCAGCAACACGGCACCCAACCCCCCCTGCGCCGTTGTTGCAGTCACCATTAAGTGTTTGCCCGCTCTGTCCAGGGTTTGGAGGTTGCACACAGGATGAATCGTTGTGGTGCAGTGCCATTTGGTTGTTGGTCATAAGGTTGATACCCTCGATGATGTCGATCTCCCCGTACATAGGCCACTCCAAATCGGTGCCTCCAAAGGTCCAGAATGAAGGCCAAACCTACTCATGAATATTAGCGGATCGGGACAAGAAGGAAAAAACATTTATAACGTGCCGAACATCCATATGGCATATGAACAATGTCTATCGTAATGAGGCTTCCCAATGGATAGAGATCCTGAGATTCTAACTTAACCTGCATTGGACAATCAGAAATGTATGACATGCTCATATTGGGGGCCTACCGAGTCGCGATAAACGAGTCCGGCACCAGTGATGTCGGTAGAGTTATCTACCCTTAGGATGGCATTACCAGCGTCGTTGACGTATGCTAACTTATCCGCTAACCCAGTAGCCTGGTCAACAAATGTAACATTTCCTAGACTTAGTATGTCAGGTTAGTGTATCCAGGAGAAAGGGCCACGCACCCCAAGTAGTATTATCGAAACTCCCTGGGAAGTCCCACCCAGAAAAGAAGCTCTGCCCCGCGTATTCGCGTAAAGGAGCATAGAGGGCATGAGAGAAGAGAATATGGGAGAGAAATGTAAAGAGTGTGGAAGTTCTCATACTGTGACAGACTCGGAAGGGAGAACTTGATTAAGAGGATCGAACCTGATCCTAGGGCTTTTATTTACGATCCCAGACTGATTTTGCGGGCATGGCGGCAAGAGATCTTGTGCGTTTCTACACAGAAAGTCCAGGTCCTGATACGAAAGATATAATTAACAAGCAACCATGAGAAAACTTTCACGTGTAACTCCGAACTAACCTCATCTCTTCACTGGATCGTAGAAGGCCAAAACCACATAGGGTATCTCTGAATCTACCGCCAAGAAGAATAGAGGAAGTTTTGGGAAAGTTTTGAGCCTCAAGGACATCGATGACTATCAATTCTTTTCACAGCGTCTATTGCTTTGATTCGATATTGTTCTGAGACGGCTTGAAATGCCCGCACCAAACGACATCTGCTGAGTGAAGCCGATACGGATGTATCTCCTTGGCAGCCACGGTGATGGATATGTGCAATGGGCAGTTTATATCCACAATGAGAAATGGCCGGGCCATTGTGTTGAAAGCTCAGAGCGTCCGAACCCTGTCCCAGTTATTTTGAGGTTGTAATCAGTGGCTGTGCTGAATACAACATGTATGTGACGATACCGTGACTAAGAGTCAGCAATATCGGCACACGAGGTTAAGAGCGAAGTCGAACAGAGAGAGACCAGGTGAAAGAAACCTCTATTCGAGGAGAGCTACCGTACATACAGTATTTTGTGGTCTTTTATACTAAAGTAAAATAGAGTTTTAGACTAATAATAGAAGTAAAAGACGGGTTAAGAAAATAAACGCAGATAAAGAAAATAAGTCGGAAGCGCGATTAGTAGAGTAGAGAAACGGGATCACTAATATAATTGCGGTACGGTTGAATAATAAGAAAGGAGAAGGCGGGACTTCCTAATGGGTCATAGTTTCCTACAATGTATCAACAAAAATTTATGGAATATTTATACTAATATTTCCCATGACGATCTGCGATGGGTAGATGGGCTCATCTGGATGAAAACTCAGTCAGTAGAATCAGGCGTGCTCTCCTACTGAAGTACACGCTGGTCCTCACTTTCCTGAACTGATACTCCAGAGCTTCTCACTGCTCCTCCAACGATGATCATCGTGAACTAATCACGTACCCACTGCTCTTCTGCGGTTCAGGTCTGCGTTGGGATATTAACACGGTTCCCAGGATAGATATCGCATTGGCCAGTGTCCGATCGCTCCAAAAGAGAGTGTTTATACAAGTAACTTGACAAGCATAGATTTCAGACGCTATAATGACCCGAATGACCTATCCAACTAACGTGCGATATCTTACAAGTGGTTCGTGATTATTGGCTCTATTCAGTGTTAATATTAAGATACCACGCGTCTGACGTACTAGTAACAATCCTAGCCCCACCTGGATTAGTTCTCATCGTGTACTATTATGCAATGAGCATAAATAGCTCTCGGAGGAATGATCACGATGCTTATCCTCATGCCGTACGCATGTTTCTGTCGAAGAATGTCGGTGCGCGGCTTCATTGCAGGGATCATTGTCGCTCGCCAGGCCTTATGGGCTGCGGATATCGGTCCATGGGACCTTACTTTTCGGTCGGAAAGATCGTGCGGCTAGAATGCACATCCTGTCGCCATGTTAGGCTAGCTTCGGGACTACTGGTGTCAGAGAACGGCTTTGCTCGGCCAGTTTTCAGCCAAAAAACCAGCGAACGTCCATTTTAATCGAGTGTATACTAGCAGGGGCCTATTTCGGAGACAGAAGGGTGAATAAGGCCTACGATTTCGACGCAGGCTTTTCACCACAATAATATGTGCCTGGATTCTATAAGTTCAATACAGGAGCTGATAAAGTTTGTTTTGGTGAAAGGAATGCGTCAAATGTTATTTATTCTAGGCTTTTCGCTAGTCTGTTCACTGGCGCTCGCTCCTCACCTGCCAAAAGTGCAGCTACGAGGCACAAACAAGATCGAACGCACCAGGGTCTTCGACGGTCCATGTTACCTCGGCCCATATATTGTCCGTGCTTTCGACCAAGGCACATGCGTAGTAAGTGACTGGAACGAAGTGACACGGTTGAATGATAAGGAAGGCGGCGATATAATTAAGCTTTTTAACTTTAATGTCGAGGTTCATTGCATCCAAATTCAAGCCGCCGGAATCTTGCAGACTTGGGGATTCGTTCTTGACTCCGAATATTGCCCCGATACTTCACATAGTCGTTGTCAATTTTATAAATGAAATCGAAATCCCGGACATGAGGATCTTGAAGCGAGTCTTAGATGATACAGATGAAATCAGGTGAGCGTCACATTTCGCTGCTTCAGATTATTCGCGACCCATCCATCGCATCCGAATGAAACTGGCGAGTAAGTACAGTCTGTCAGGAAAATGACTTACAGCCGTCGCGCTAGAGGGCGAGCTGGGAAATTCAACAACAATCACGGCTGGCATTCCCAATGATACTCGACGCGAGGTCGTTCAACGGTGGCCATTAAATGGCTGATCCTGATTTTTGAAGAGACCTCGAATCCTGCGTTGAGCGCCTCATTGAGGGTCATATCGAATATTATGTATACGTGATAATGTGCATTGGCAAGGGGATCCCCATTTTGGTAGTTCGGCCATTCGGGGGAGAAAGTGAGGCAGCTCGGGCTTCTGGGTTTGCATCAACGGATGTAGAGTATGTAGGGAAAAAAACGACCGCCAAGCAGACACTCTTGAGTGCGACTTGAAAGTAGAAATGTGAGTTCATCGTCATGTGCATTGACCCTTGTCAAATCCAGTGGCTGCTTGTATAAGGACAGCTTCCGGTGAATAACTTTTGATTGCTGGGTTTAATCGCCGGATGACGTCCCAAAGAAGCATCTTGATAGCCAAAAAAGGGGGAAGAGCGGAGTTCTAAAATAGTAAGTATTGACCTCCCTCTACTACGCGACATGAGATTGGTTGTTTGTCAGCACGAACCAGTGTATAAAAGGACGGAGGGCATGTATTCCGATACCCATCTTTCTTTCCTCCCTTCTCCCATCTTCCCCGGTCACCCCCACCCGCAAATCCGTCGCGATGTTCTCCTTTCCCCAGATTACCGCCGTTGACCTTGTTTCCAGTCTCGCGTTTGCCGCCGTCTCCCTATTCATCGCGTACATCGTCCTTAACGCCATTTACAATGTATTCCTGTCCCCCCTGAGCGCTATCCCTGGTCCTTGGTACGCTGCGATTTCCGACATCTGGCTCACGTTCCATGTCGTGCGTCTTGAGCAATGCCAGACAATTCAGTCTCTCTTCGAAAAATACGGCCCTGTGGTTCGAGTTGGACCCAACAAGGTCGTCTTCGACGATCTCTCTACTATGCGAAGCGTCTACTCTGTTCACAAGTTTGACAAGAGCCCATACTACAAGAGTCTTCTCACGTATGCCTCTGTTCTTCGCGTCGTTCGCGCTGGATGACCAAAATTTATCTTTTCTAGCAACGAAAATGATCACGCGTACGTATTTTGGCGCATATATGCGGCTGCATACTGATCTCAAGTCAGGATGACCACCCTCGATCACGCTTCTCACTCTGTTCGACGAAAAGGATACGCCCCGCACTATATGCCGTCTAACT
The DNA here is from genome assembly GCA_028551335.1 of Armillaria sp. CMW 4456. Classification (NCBI taxonomy): domain Eukaryota; kingdom Fungi; phylum Basidiomycota; class Agaricomycetes; order Agaricales; family Physalacriaceae; genus Armillaria; species Armillaria sp. CMW 4456. The sequence continues at coordinate 50,219 of JANDKJ010000265.1, forward strand.
TATCAAAATTCCAAACCGAGATGCACGATCCAACTTTGGAGTTGGTCAATGTATGTTTTTGACGAATCATAGCCGCTACGCACGCTGATTCTGCACAGGCGTTGGATGGGATGAGTGGAAAAACATCACTCGAGTGCCTTTCGTTGTTCCGCAATCTCATGGTCGATGTTGTTGTATCGACGTCTTATGGTTATCGCCTTGGTGCAGTCCATAAATGGTCTATCAATACCGAAGATCCCCTTTCCACTGCCATTAACGACTTTCCAAAGCGAGGTATTTTGGTATGTATCCCCTGCAGTTCCTTCTCCTCACTTCTAATCTTGAGAGACAGCGAAGCGTGGTTCCCACCTGGGCATGGAATCTTATCTGCAAGTTCCCTAACACTCGATGGCGTCAACTCTGCGACTCTGATAAGATCATGGCTGAGGTTCGAAGATCCTTACCCTTATGTGATCGAAAATCTCATATTCATCACCCCAGTTTGTGAGTGAGCGCGTATACCAGATGCGTGCACAGATGAATGCGGGGAAGTTGGAAGAATCGGAGAAGGTGCCCATGCTGCACCGGCTGCTGAATTACCGCTATGCTTCGACCAACAAATCCATGCCTGATATTGATATCATTTCCGAGTGCATGGGTCACCTGTATGCATGGCCTTTCTACACTTGTGAAGCGTATCTGACTTCCCAATTAGGATTGCAGGATCCGACACGACATCTACGACCCTTTCGTATTTCCTTTGGGAGCTTAGTCGTCGTTCGGATATCGTGAAAAAACTCCAGGCAGAGCTCGACGAGATTATGCCTAATGCGCGAACCATTCCGGATATGGCTGTTCTTCACGACCTGCCTTACCTTAACGCTTTCATCAAGGAAGGCAAGTGTATCCAAATGCCCTTTGCTCCCCCACTGACATGGTGATCACAGGTTTGAGAGTGTACTCTTCTGCCCCAAGCCTTCTTGAGCGTGTGGTTCCAGCGTCTACATCGTCTAAGTTCGGACATGAGGCTTTCGATCTCATGGGTTTCGCGCTCCCCCCAGGAACAGTAGTCGCTACGCAAGCCTGGACAATGCATCGTAACTCCGCTGTCTTTCCCTCGCCGGAAACGTTCCTTCCTGATCGTTGGCTGGATGCTTCCCCTGATTCCTTAGCGCTGATGACACAGCACCTGATGCCCTTTGGGACTGGAACCAGGATGTGCGGAGGTCAGAATCTGGCACATGCAATGATGAGGGTAGTCGTGGCCGCCATTGTAAGGAATTTCAATATCGTCGCCCCACCTGAAACAAATGAGAGAAGTATGGAGATCAAAGACAGTTTCGTAAGTAAGCTGCCACGTTTGGACCTATGTGTACTTACTCCGTGGGTGTAGGTTATATTTCCCTCAGCGAATGAGTGCAAACTCATATTCAACCCGAGAACATCTTGATCGGGCTACCACCGCCTTTCGCTCACATCCCGCACACCTTTCAGTTTCACTTTTCTTGGTTGTTTCGTTGTTTCGTCACCCATGTTTTCGTTGTAATTGCTATCGACATTGTTTCGCGATCCCCGAGGTTTTCATCGCTATCTTGGTTTAGTTTCGTCCGTTTCACTTAACTCACCTCCATCACCAACGTTGGCTTACCCACTATTGCTATCGACACTATTCTATGACATCCTTTATGGAACCGCATGTCCCTGACGCTGGGAATTATAGGTATTCTATGTTATACTCGTATAATCCTTTACCTCCTTTGTTTATTCTTGCCCTAACTAACTTACAAATCCCATTTTGCTGGAGTAATTCTTTCTAAGGTTATATCATATCCTTGACTCTACGAAAGTTCTTAGAAGCCGAATAGCAAAAAAGATTTAAGACGAAGGCGGCGCTCATGCGCTCTTTGCGCCGTTATTTCTCCCAAGGCGTCCTTGGTAGCGCTGCAGCTGTCAGAGTATGATCAGGTGAAGCAGACTTGACATCGTAGTCATCGCGGTGGTGTCTTTCAGCAAGATTTCTCGTGTGCATTTCATGCTGTTCGACATGCTGCTCAACGTCTACGAAAACCTGTGGACGGTTCGTTTGACTCGTGTCTAAGCGAAAGATACGTTTCTGGCAATGTCCCATTAGTATGACTTCCTTTGATAGGTTTGAATAAACCTTTTTCCCTCGCTCTCCAACGATACCGCTGGTGGTGTGGGTATGTGAAGTAGATTCTTGGTCACTGAAATTCCATCCCTTTCGAGAGTTCAGCGTGCTCATCATCGTATTTGTGTAGAGCTTGGATAGGGGGAAATTGAAGATTAGATGCCTATATATGTGTATTGAGTAGATGCAAATCTCCTGGAAGTGAATTATGAACATCGAAGACACTCACGTTCCTGTGGGCTAACATGGTGACGGGAGTGTGTCAGAGCGCGCGCTAATCTCAACTATAATGCCAACACTGACGTCTGAAAGGAAGAGCGCCAGATCTGTTATTGCGCATATAGATGTGATAAGACCGGTTTGAACGGTCACTGTAGGCATAACAGCTCAATAACATATGGGTAATGATACCGCATCACTCACGTCGGATTATTCGATCAACGAGTTCATCCGTACTCTGAAACCCAGTCTTGCGTCTTCTCTGTCAAATGATGAGTGTTCGATTCACGGACCTAAACCATCAGAAACTTGCCCTGAAGCTCGTAAGTCTGACGTCACGAACCGGAGAGAACAGTGTACTCACAGTTGCCAGACAAGAATTCCAGAGATTAGAATGTCAGAAACACATTCAGCTGCTAGCCAAATGATGACGACGACTTTGAAGTTTCGAAATTTTACAAACTCGGGAGTAATTCCTACTTCGAATGAGGTTGCAATAGCCGCGCCTAGAGAAATGGAGGTATGAAATTAGACGTTACTGATAGCAGCGAACATCAAATACCGGTTCCAGCCAGGGCGCAGACTGCCACAATTGCTACAAGCCAAAGGTTGTTGGTGAGGACTTTGACTCTCCATGCAAAGAATAGCTGGACCATCCCCGCAATGATGCCCTGTTCAATGGATCAGGAAGGTCACAGAGTGGAACAAGGGAAGGAACACACCGTAAGCGCAGGATCTGTACATCAATGCGAAACGCGGTTAAATGGCATGGGTATAAACATAGTCAATCCCGCACCTGTAGCGAAAACTGTGGTTCATTAGTGCTAAACTAGTTGCGTGCAGAAATAAATATACCCCAGTCTGCTCTAGCAAGAAACGCATCATTGCCTGAAGCGAATTTGACTATATTCTTCATATCCCGGTCAAGACAAGGGACTTACCGAAATTGACTATCAGAGAGGTATATAAGAATTTACACAAGAAAGCCGTGTTTGCTACATTTGCGATGAACAGAATGACAACCTATTGGCATGTTCAATGACAAATGAAAGGTATCGCTAAATTGAACTGCTCACAAAGATTTTCATCCATAACCGATCCCTGTAATGGTCAGGTCATCATCTGAATGAGAAGCCATTGATTATCAGGAACTCACTTCCTGTACGCCTTCAGATACATATACAATTGGATCGCAATGACGCCTAGAAGGATGATATTGACGTAGAGGCCAATGATCATGGGACCATGACTGCCAAGGGTGAGAAACGACGCGCAGCAACAGAGTGTCAAACCCACGCGATCTCTGCAGCATTTTTCATCATGGAGGAAGGGATAAGGGACAGTCAGAGGCACACGCATGGCATTATGAAGATTTTCGAACCGTCTAGAAAAAATCGGCCGTTTCCATGTGTCAAGCAAGATCCACGAAAGGAGCGTGATCGTGATCGACGCGGCGGTATAAAGAAAACGAATTGAATTGAACAGAGACGGCATCTAGACCCGCCGAAAAATAGGGACTTGGACGCGAACGGCCTAACCGCGGGCATGCGACCATTGGTATCGCTTATCCTGCTTCTTGGAAGTCCTTGGATGTATGCCTGTAACCTTAACGATAGTTAACATGACGTCGAGATTCTTCTGCGTTTACCCTATATCTCAGGATATAATGACAATTGCCGCAGAGACACGTGGCATTTGAAATCCTTAACGGTGTCAGGAATTGAGAGAACTAGCTCAGAGGACTTAGATCAGTACAATGTATGAAGTACAGTCTAACGCACCAAAGTCTTTCGTACTAGATGGATGCCCGTATTAATTAGCGTCTACGATGAAATCTCTACTATTACAATCAAAAGACGGAACCTGTAGTGATTCACATAGTACAACAGCCGTTTATCATTTCGTATCGATTTACTGCAAAGGACACGATAGCATTGAGGGTGGATAATGTCAGTATCAGTTTCAAATCAGCCGTAGACAAGGTCAAATGAAGACGGCACCGAAATACACGAATTTTGACATCGTCAACCTGAAGTTGGAGCCTAATCGCTACCACCTCCTCCACAACCTCCTCCACAACCTCCTCCGCCACAGCCGCCTCCACAACCCCCGCCGCACGAACTAAAGCGACTACCACATCCGCCGCCACACCCACCACCGCAACCTCCACCACACCCGCCTGATAAGTTGTCAAAACTTAGTTCTGAGAACGTGATAGAGACTTACTGCCACATCCGCTTGTACCTTGCGCAATGTACAACGGGACAGGAGCTAGTAAGGGTAGATCCCCCTCTTCCTCCTTTCTCTGAGCTTGCGCACTTGCAACGAGAAGTTCCCTTTGCGGGATGAAGTAATGGAGCGGCTGCCCGCTCAGTTTTCCTCCGATACTATTGCCCGATGTTGAGCATCCGCAGGATGTGTAACGGATATTGTAGAGTTTCTGGAATGGGTAGGTGTTAAGTTAAATTTGTACTGATCGGTGAACCCTAATATACCTCCCAAGCCAGACAGGTCTTATCAAACGCGCTAGAGAGCAAGTCTTCCTTGAGATTGTCGTCATGGTCAATTGATCGACGTAGGTAACTGAAACAATCATTGTTGTAACCGGGCAGAAGCTGGTGAGTGTGCCAGGCGAGATCGATATCTAGTGTAGGTACAAAGAAGTTCTTAGGCTCGCTTGACATCAGGTTGAGGAACCTACGGATCGGGTGTCAGCTTTATAACTACATATGTGCGGAGAACGTACGCATGATATCTCACGATGCAGCGCTTCAGTGTGACCTCGTCTTCAGGTCTAGCGAAGAAGTTTGGTTCGGACCATCCGAATCTGCGCATCTTAGCGGTGAATGAACATTGACGTAGGACCTGGGGTGGAACTTAGAACAGCACGAAAAACAAGAACAGGTACTCACAGCACCAACAAGATCCAGCGAGAACATCTTATCATCGGTGTATGCACTCATAATCTTGTTCAGCCTGTTTTGTTTCAGTATTGGCTTCTGGAGGAAGAGTTCTCGCGTACAATTTAGATCCTCCGTCTTTCATATGTACACCCATGTGTTGCTTGAGCTTCCCTAAGTCGTACTCGACAGCTTCTTGTATATCTACTGCCCATTCTCGGGGAGATTGATCGTCCCTTTGCGGGATGAAAACATCTGACCGTAGCACTGTTGCTTTGATTTGATTGGCACGTATAGGATCACAAAGAGCTGCAGCGCCCGAGTAATGGAGAGTCTGTCTATGCGGTATTAGATGATATTCAGTACGATGACAGAAAGAAAGACGTACGATAATATCGCATCGCTGACTACAAGATCAGTCACGAGCTTGTGAACAGCCAAGGTCATTTTCGTGACGATATGGTTACAGCTGGGGCAGGTGAACTTAAAGTTCTGTTGTAGGTATCCGTTACCACTGGCGGCAAGCAATGCTACAGAAGACCACTTGAATGTCGAGGCAGATGTTGGCCGGGAGGACACTCACGAACGGAACACCTATTGAAACACTTGGGACATTTGATGACTCGACTATTCATTTCCCTCGCGGACTCGAATGGGTCGAAAGGAAACCCCGTCAGTCGAGTCCAATTGTACGATCGCTTGGTTAACATGCTATCGTTGGTGTATGCCAAAGAAACCTGATCCTGCAACAGGTGTTAAGACTCACTGGCAACCTGGTTTGCATGAAAACGTACCAGACTCTCAAACCAGCTTCCTTGGTCCCCAAGACCTTTAATTTTGAGACAATCGTCAAGATAGCGGCTGAAAGAATGTCAGAGAACGGTCTGCAACTAAAAGCATCCAGTTTCATACGCAGGGTTTAGTTGATATGCATGCCAGACCTGTAGAACGATCACTATAGTGCTCAAAGGGGAGGGCACAAAATAAGATGCACCATTAAGACGTCTATCGGAGGAAGATATTGAAGAAGTAAATCCCCGCGCGTTTCCTGTTCTATGCTGGTCTTCGTCATGCACCATTTTTCGAATCTGACCAACGTGATCAGCTGCACCTCGCATCACAGAATAGCGCACTCACCTCTCAACAGACATCGCAATAAACTGATTCCAACGATGGCCCTTGTCAGCAGAAATCTGGGGATAGCCTGTTTGCTCCGCTTTCGTCATGTTCTCGACCTTGTCCTTGAATTCAGAAAAACAGCGTAGCAGAGTCAAATGTCCCTTCAGCTGAGTGATTGTCACAAATGGCTCTGGGACAAGACAATCACCAATGGATATCTTGAAGTGTGGGATGGAGCTTGACTGCTGCTTGGCTATATTCTTGTGAGGAAGAGGTAGGATTCCATTGTTGGGTATCTCGACACGGTGAGGCATAAGTGCAGTGATTCAGTGATTGAGGTAGTTAGCGTCAGATAGAATACCAAGAATGGTCGGTATCGAGCTGATGGAGGTGGTGGTCAACGATGGTGGTCACTGGCGGGTTGCGAATGAACTGCGGCATCTTCCGGCATACCCAAATGGGATGATCCAACTACGGACGGAACACTCGGATGTATGTCCCAGCTCAAAGGATGGCTGGAGGGACTCGGTCCTATATGAATCTTATGCGTAACAATCTAAAAATGTAGTGCCGGAGATTTACTAAATCTCCCCAACAGTTTGATAGCGAGACTTGAAAATCAGTCAGTATCGATATAGTGCTACACGAAACCACGTTAAACTAACCGTCTTTCCAGCTCAGAGTGGCCATTGCCAATAGCATATAGTGTTTAGTAACCGCTAAGAACCTGTGCTTAAAAAAGCAGGGTGGGACATCGACCATGGTGAAGGGTGACAATTTTCTGAGCCGGCCCAAAAGGGATATGACAGTGACGAAGAACAATTGACATAGGACAGAAATGAGGGTAGGGTAATGTCGTATTCGCGTACTTCCAGCCTTGAAATCTGATTCCTGCTGTATCCCGTACAACATCGCATTCAGGCGTTGACGTCATCTATCGTTGTCGTTGTAACCAGGCATAACGTGCGTATGAATACTGACATACCTTCGCTATATTAAAAAAGTCCGCGACATCTTTCCCCACCTCTCCTTTGCGTCAATTCAAGGAAGTCTCCGTTGACGCCGCTGATCGCGAGTTATTCGACAAGGATTTGGAACGGACTGAAAATGCGTAATATGGTCAGAATTGTAATTCTTTCTTTGAAATTAACACATAGACGCTGACCATCGAGAATCTTACAGTCCTTGTTCCTTGACTTTCCTAGCTTCTAGCCCATTCTGACGTCTCCCACCGCGACTACCAAGACATACCGCCTCATCTGACCAAGTAACATTATTTTCGGCCGGGGGGGGAAATATGTCTGTCACGGAAACTATCAAGACCGTCATGGCGTCGAGTACGTGGAGAAGATCGATAATGAATATAGTGTAGGACAGCAAGGACATGGCTTCGAGGGAGATAGACATCTCGCCAACATAATTATTTTCCCGGGATGCTTTTGACTCCTTAGAAAATTCTATTTCGACCCAAAAGATCTTCGTCCTGCGGTGGACAAGGCGGATATGCTATAGACCTGGGTATATGCACATGGTTCCCGAGCAGCTCCTCCAAGTTCTCTAAGTCATTGTCATCTCAGTGTCTGAATATGAATCTGCATAGAAAGTCACGCACTCACCAGACTGTGCCAAACGCTACTCGCAACGACAGTCCTGCTTCAGTTTGATATCCAGCCCGTTGTTGACGATGTAGCCCACATGAGGCATTTTTGCCCCAGGTCGTTGCCAAGTCGTCGTTCAACCAGAGGTGATATCCTTCAGGGCACCAAATCATATCGTCATCGCACATTGAGATATAAGGTAGAAATTGCGCGGCCAACGTAGGAAAGGAAGGATGAACCAGTGGAGGCCGAACGAATCGAGAGCGAATCCAAAAACAGTGTGATTACTAAGACTGAGGCAATATGGCGATATTTCAGGTTCAACAAAAACTTAATTGTAGAAAACATGCTTTCATTCGTATGTCGTGGATTTCCTTGACATCAATATCTCGAGGGCGCTTGCAAATTTCTAATCGACACCACCTGTACCACAACCGATCCTGAAGCAGTACAACGGTACACGTACCAGGAATGCCGACCCAGAATCACGAACTTGAAAGAGACTCTTGTTCCCCCTACTAGTGGTACTCATGGCCTTCCCTTCCTTTCGTCTGATCCCTGGTCACCTCAAGGCGTCGATATACCTCGAAGCTTTAGAGCTACCACAGCACATGAAAGTCATGAAAATGATATTTTCGATGCGGTAACGTACTTTGAAGGACTCGCAAATCAAAAATAGTTACATTTGTTAGAGACATGATTAGTAGAAAATCCGAGAACAACACATTCGCTGCGGCATCCGTCATGCTGAGGGCGAATAGAATGTATTGCCAAGCGCAACCAAATATCTTTGACAAATTTGAATTTCTGCATATTTGGTCCGTACTACCATTGCGGTGCTGCTCCTCAACAGGCCTGTTGGAGGTAGGTCAACATGTCCGAAAGATCCAAGAGGAAGATATCTCCCGCGTTGCAAGACCCCATAAATCCGACGAAGAGGTCAAAGAACCGCTCCGATGAAGAAAGTAATTTGCAGGCCTTTCAACGTCTTCTTGTTTTCTCCGATCTTCTGGAGCCATTATCCATTCAGCAACGTTTTGACGATATTGGTTCAGCGCTACTACATGATTTTCTTATTGTGGTTCAGACGCGTCGACCATCAGACAAAGCGCCCCACTTCGTAGAAACCAAACTTCAGATCATGGAGATAGAGTTTTATTTCTGGGATTCAGCATGCCACCGGGACCCATTTACTCACGGAAGTCTGGAGCAAAAGATGGCAGGTCAATGGTGGGTACCCGTTATGTCCGTAATTTATCCCTGAACTGAATTGATATGTCCAGGTATTTTCACCGCACTCCTAGACGATCTGATGATTCTACGCAAACTCTCATCAGCACCTCTGGATATAGAGGCGGGACACGGAAGGGCTTGGATCTCACCATAAGTGGCATCGCCCCTTCCAAATCACCGTATTTCCCTTCAAGTTCGCCGTTACAAGAGAAGGAAGCGTACGGCGGCGTGCTTTTACGCACCCTCCGGGACTTGACCTCTGGAAAGATCATCTCGGGTCCATCTCTGCTGGTAGATCATATCCTACTGCTCAGTGGGGTAGAAAGGATCTCAGACCTCGTCCAAGATCACTGGGAGAATGACATTAGCGCATTCAAAAGTCCGTGTGCAGACCAAAGGAAAACATATATGTTCCTTTCTCCAGCCTCAATCGCCAATCCCAAGCCCCACATATATAAATCACCTCGCATTGGCCTCGATCTCTCCCATCCTGGTACCACGGCTTCTCTTACTCATCCTCGAGTGAAATTTATCTCCCAGCCTTACCGCTATTTCGTTAACCCTGATAAGCTGACGGCAAATGGGCGAGCGCAAACACTGCTTGGTGTTCTTCCACGTAAAGAGTTATCTGGAATAAAAGCCAAGACATTGGATGCGTACTTGACGGAATATCGGACCGGCTTGGATGGGAAAGCGAAGCTGGAGGAATTCGTAGGGGCACGGGGGAAGGGCATTTCGTCGTCCCCAACAAAGTACATGAAATTGATCGGCTGTATTGAAGCCCTCACGAGTGTAACGCATGATGGTGACGATGATTGCTCCGAACAAACCGGTTGAGAAGGTAAGAAACCCCTGGATGATAGCGCTGTGCAAACAATGTTACCATTATTCGGCCCCCTTGTCCAACTCGATCGCAGTAATCTGAAATTGCGACAAATACTTCACCTTTCCCCTGGCTGCCTTTCTTCTACGAAACAATGATCCTCCCTCTTCCATCCGCTCTCTTCATACACACCAAGCTAAAGTCTGCACCTCGCTCGCCGAAACCAATGTCGTCATCGCAAAGCTAGAGGCTGAGCTTACTTGTATCCAGGAGATACCATATCAACACGATCTCCCCCATGTCGTGCACCCTTCAAGGTGCTCACAGAAAAATTTCTCTACACGGTCGAGGCAGACCACTCCTTCTATCATGCTCACGATATGACTAGTATGCAGACCTGAGTCAAAAGATGTTTCGGCTACGATTCAGATGTTGGACTCGGCATAGCCTCGAGGAATTTTTAGACTACATTGCAAAGTAATACCATTACAGTCTATCAAGTATGACGGTTTTAAAGGTGTCAGCCAGCCACTCAACTATTAACGGTGTTAACACGCTTGTCACATCTCCCTTCAAGACAAAGTCAAGCATCGGCGAAACATGCTCGCCGTCCTTCTCCACCACAAATGTCACATCTCGATGTAACGGCTTCAAAAATTTCTCGTAAAACAGCCTGGTATTTTCTTCCAAGAAATCCCATTCTCCCGCTGTGACCAAGATACGACCGACATTTTCATCTAACGGCTTGAACCACTCCTCCGACGCCGCTAAACCATCTGCGTAGGCAATATCACCCTGGGGGACGTCCTTGAGAAACGTTAGACAGACTTCACGGTGGAACTCAGCAGGTAGGAAATCGCGCTTGTGCAAGGCTTCTAATTGTGGTTCGGGCATTTCAGAGGTTCTTTTGACTCCGACGAAAGGAGAGACAAGGAGCAGACCACGAAGGCGTGTGGCAGACGGCATTTCGACGGAGGGCATGGGATGGTACATGTGAGAGAGAAGTTGGAGTGCGAGGTTCCCTCCTGCGGAATCACCACCGAGAATTATATTCTCAGGTAGTACACCTTGCATTATGAGACGGTTTAGGGCGTCCGTTGCTTCGCACAGTCGGCTGGGAAAGACGGCGTCAGGAAGGAGATCTGATGCGGCGAAATCACTTTGTGACGAAAGTTCTCAGAATGGACTATACGCACTGTATGCAACTATGGCAATACCGAGATCGACGTCACGGTTCTTGAGCTCTAACTGCATGTATCGGAGCCAAGAGAATGTAATCGGACCGACGCTAATCATGTATCCACCTCCTGGAATACGAAGTTCAGTTGGTAACTTCGCTTGTCATAACGAGACAGCGAACACGAAAAAAAAAACAAGAAATTATCGTCATGGTCGCAAGCTTATGATTAAAGATGTGGCCCAACCATTACTGAAAGAGTCTCTCGGCAACATCGAAGTCGGGCAAACGACTTTCTCTCAGATGTAGCCACCATGGACTGAGATAGGAGCAATTAACTCACCATGGCAGTACAACATCACTTTATCCAGTCGCTTTGGTCCGACCCATAAGAGCTTAGCACCGTTACATAGCTCTTCAACGTTTGCTTCCAGGCCGGTCGCCGTTGTCCAAGAGGCATAGTTGGTGATGGACCGAGACACAGGTAGACCTTTTCGATATCTCCTGGTCACAAAAGTTGACATCGCCACCGAAGTGTAGATCTGTCGCCAGCTCTTGTAACGTTCGTGTGTAAAAAATGAGATGCAAAGACGCCATGGGAGACGTATTGCTGAGATCAAGAGTCATCAGTATATATTGAGTTGATTCGATATAATCACTTACCAAAGTGGCACACACCGAGGAAGAGTAATGCTCGTTGGGAAAGGGTTGGTTGCATCGCCATGACTGAAGTGCCTTTGAACAGAATAATATCACCGTCGTTGTCGCGGTTCAAGCTGACTATCAGAAGTTCTCAGTAGCAATGAGAAGTCTTCGTCTGTCAGAGGACACTACAAGCTGATTTTTTTCAGCAAGAATCTAGCTTTTACAGGATTAGTAGGCACAGCAAGTACTCCACGATGGGATGCAATTAACGGCATCCCACTTATGAGCTGGTTAAGGTGATTAATAAGTCCTGTGATGACACATCGTATTCTTTGGCTTCTCTTCTCGCGTCCTTGTGCCACGGATGGGTCACACGGACCTGCCACCCTTTGGAACTAGTAACCTATGTATATCTCCAGTACTGTTCCCTGTCAGAAATTTCCTGATAATTCCACTAATTTACTTACATGACAGTGAGAACTTTGGGAAGCTGTCAGTATTATTTTTCCTCTTCGCCATGATGATCAGCACTAGTACTGTTTGAGTACTGTAGATCTGTAGATGCTGAGCGCCTTCAGAGTGGCTGGGAAAAATTGCCGACAGTGCCCGACACCCTCTCGGCCAAACTCAGCCAAATAGTCTGCTTCTTTCAAGTTCCCTCCTGCTTCCACCGCCCTCCAAACTTGCGTTTGCCCATTTTTGCTCGTGATTTCGTCTTCCGGACAATGTGGTCCTTCTGTTTTTTTTAAATCTCCCTGACATTAGGGTATAGTGAAGACGATTTGGCTATCAATAAATGCTCAGTTTCGCATGCGCTTTCGCCGTCCTCAGAGCTTGATTGTCTAAATGAAACAAGATACACAGGACAATTCTTACGGATGCCAGTGCTCTCATACTTTCGTGTTGAGCATATAGACAGTCCAGCATGTTTTGTTTCACAGTGTTGGCACCGTACAAGGTCCTGATCAGGAACGGATGACAAAGCAGTTTGCTGTCGTCCCAATTTTCTATCCTAGGTCTCTGGTAGATCGAGGGTGATGCACGACGTCCTGTATATCTTCTGAGATAGTCAGGGACAAGCCGTGACGCTGATTCAAGGCCGAGATATCAACATAGCCAGCATCGGGCGGAGGACTGTAAAGACCGTTAGTACATTTTTTCTATCTATCGTCTGTTTGGTCTTGCCTGATGAATCGTGCCACATACTCAGATTGCGAAATGCGAAATCGTTCTCACAGAGTCAAAATTTTGGACTATCCTGAAAGTACAAACGACGTCACCGTGATTGGGTGAATATTCGAGTTCTATATTGCAGATGCGCCTTTACCTTGTGCCATTGATCCACCTTCTTACTTTCCTTTCTGGTGTGGCCTTGAGTGTGGATCATGGCTCAAGGTCGTCTGTTCCATTTGCCATTTGGAGCATTCCTTTCGTTCTCTTCTTGATATCACTGGCTGCGTGTGCATCTTTCTCAGTACAAGCCGATAAACCATTGATACTCCATCGCCTCTCGTTGCATAAAAATCGAAGAAAACTACTTATTACGGAGTTTCCCTCGATGCGGGAATTCCGTCCCACTGGCCCGCCCTCAATATGCTCATATCAGAGGAGAAACACCACCAGAATTTGAACTTCATAGTACATGAAGCGTTATTACTTGTTGTCTTCGGCACCAGTGAGTATCATGACCTTGAGATTTGCCTCCTTGCAACAGATTTGCACCAACAGCTGTTCCTTAAGCACGTAGCCTTTAATCAGACGATCAAGAGCTCGGTCGACAGACTTGTGTTTAAGCCATCAGTCGGGTACAGAAGCTCTTGTCCTGTCTGTCCCATCTATTGCACTAATTAATAAGGTTGTCACAAAAACATCAGTACAATATGCTGCTGAGAAACTCGAATCCTGTTACTCTGTCGATTCAGCAGAAGCCTACACTGGTGGTATATTGTATCCCCGGTCCGTCAATAGACCCTTTTTGATACATCAGGGGGTATCCCAGGATGAGTATAATGTTTCAGGCTAGGACGCCGAACCCTTGTATTCCCTACGCGTTATAGTTGACCAGTGTGATCTTTCATCGAAGCCTTGATGCGTATGCCGTAATCGTTTCCACCTTCGTAGTATTTTTGATTTAACCTCTCCAGTTGCTTAGGCTTCAACATTTAGACATCCTTTCTCTGCGACGATTGGAGGACGAAGAATGCTAGTTTGCCCGTGTTTATAGCTGCATACTTAACGCTTCCATCAATACGCCTTGTAGACCACTGTACAACAAAGACACAGGTCGGCAGGTGTCATAATCCCCGAATGGTTCGAGACTATTTTGACGGTGGGGTACGGTCCGGGAGCATTTAGATGACGGCCGCTGCCGTCCATCATCTCCCGTTTCGATATCATGAAGGATACAAACTTGCTGATACTCCATCTCATGTTTCATCTCTTTTGTCAGTGTGGGCTAAAGTAAGTTTACATGTTCCCCTGGCGAACTATTAATTGATGGTATTATGATAGACTGGAATGAATAGGTGTACAGAGACCGCGACGCGGTACAGCATTACTATCAACAATCGTCATGATGACTCTTTCCGTATTATTTTCCTACCCACGGTAAAAATGTTCTAAATGACGGAAAATGACGATCATTGATAATGTACCCAGGGTCGGTGAATCTGTGTATGATTGTCGAGCATAGCCTCGATTGCTATAATCCACCTATTCGGGACGAGCTCGGACATCAGTAAGGGAACTCGGCGCGCCCATAACAGCTGCTAAGGAGGCTGCGATACACTGGTATGTCATTAGCTGTTACGCAACGACAAAAGTGGATGGAAGCTAACAAAGCCTTACAGGAACCGAGCACATTAGGATTGGTCAAGGGACGAGCTCTTCATTATCAAGGGGACATCCCTGCATTGCTACAGTCGACCAGGGGCGCGGTACGGACTGCGAAGCGCCATCATCCCAATTTGGTTGCCCAGTGCTGTGTTTCGTAGAATGTATGCCGTGGAATGACGCTCTGTTATGCATTGCTAACAGGCTATATCGGAACCGCCCTTCCAGTACAAGAGAAGGTGGCGGGGTATAAAAGAACACCACGTTTCTTGACGAACACATCCTTAATGCCCCATCACGTCTCATCCAAGATGCCTACCACAAAGACGGTTCGTTTTGCGGACTCGCCCAATGTCATGTACTCGTACGATTCAGACCAGGCACCATCACCAATCACGACGCGATCGCCTCCGCGGCTGGTTGGAAGTCCATCGACGAACCAAGGATCGCCCAGCTTGTATTATTATTCTCGGTCACTCAATGATACTCCTTCCCCCGAGTATCATCAGTCTCCCCTACCCTCGCCGATC
This sequence comes from Armillaria sp. CMW 4456, assembly GCA_028551335.1. NCBI lineage: Eukaryota > Fungi > Basidiomycota > Agaricomycetes > Agaricales > Physalacriaceae > Armillaria > Armillaria sp. CMW 4456. The sequence goes on from JANDKJ010000265.1 coordinate 65,423, forward strand.
TTTCCTTCATTCCCAAGTTCTATATCATCTCCAACCATCGCTCTCCCCATAACATTATCATCGTCTTCACTCCAACCGCCGCCAAAGCCCAATGGTCTACAGAACCCCATCGACCTCCCTCCGGTCGACGAGGACTCTGACCCAATCATTATTAAGCTACATGAATACCTCCGCCCACCCCACCTCAGCGTCGACCTATCAAGGGACATCACACCGTACATAGCTGAGATCCCGGACGAACTTGCTACCTCCGTCCCCCTCCCCGAAGGCATAATCCTCGTATCCAAGTACCTACCCTGGAGGATCCATATAGCCTCCAGTTCGGTCAGGGACCTGGTCATAGCGCTGTATACGGCATTACGTACTAGGGTTACCGAGGAGGAGTTGAAGACCGTGGGAGGGTCAGGTGTAATAAGAGCATATGCGAAGCGAGTAGAAGGGATGGGGGAGGAAGAGCAAAGGAAGGGTGTTAGGAGAGTTGACTTCTTGTTGGGGTATACTATGTTCGTTGGCGTCGAGGCCACAGATGAACAAGGGGTGTGGAAGATCTGTTTGGCATCATTGTCGTAGCGCCTCTCTGGTTTCTTTCCACTGTCTGGGTGATATTTTCAATGAGGTGTTGGTTTCTTTGGTATTTATCTTGTTGTATGTATTACTGTACTTTGATTTAATATGTAACATCTAGAAGGGCCAGGTTTTGTGATATTGGCGGCCATTTTGTGACTATGCTAACTCTTATCTCTTTTCCGACCTGACTGTCCATGTTCCGAGTGTCGACGTCCCAAGAACAGAGCAATTGTAGCTGTCGACGACGATCGAACTCCTTCTCCCAGGTTTTATACAAGAGCTGTCGCTAAATATACATTAAACGGACCAGAAATACCTCTCCCTGCGCAGAGTAACGTCTACCACATAAAAAATATCTTCGATGTTGAGCTCCGTTTCCAGCACCGCGTACTGCGTTGGAATCCCTCGAAACAATATAGACATAATTTTTCCGCTCTGGTCGAAGAACACGACGGGAAACTGGTGAATTTCATTTCCTTCTTTGCCAAGAATTGAGTGAAAAGTGTACTCATAGCGTTTTGGAGAGATGGTGGACTCCAGGGAAGCTGTTCATCTATTCTAGGTAAGGCTGCACGACATCCGTATTGATTGCCTGTAAAACTCCAGGATAATCATTGTGTGGATTGACCATGATGGAGACGAGGCAGAGTCTCTTGTCGAAAGCAAATGATGCATCGATAGATGGACGTATGCGACGTTTGGAATTCCTAATGTAGTCATAACCGCCTGTAGATATTGTCGAAAAGGGTTGTATAAGGATAAAGCTGCAGTGCCCGCAGACAAAATAAGTGGCAATAACTTTTTGAAAGTTATGTCGGTCGGGCAAAGTAGCTTTATAGGATCTTGATACCCCCATAGATAAGTTCAGGTTGATATTCGACGTCTAGAGGGAAAGCACACATGCGAAGCGTCACGAATCTCTCTAGATCTTCACAGCTCACATCGTGGCTCTCCATATTGCTGAAGCTTTGGTTCGACCATTCGCTGAATCTACGAGAGGATTCACCGCAACAGGTAAGCCATTCATGTCTAATGACAGAATTGTCTGTGGCTATGACAGCACAGCAATGTAGAGAGATGCGGCAGCAACAGTATTAGAGAACCCTCCGCTATTCCTGTCATTGATAGACGCCCGGCTGTCACTGCTCACCATAATACAAGCCAGTCCTGTATCGTACACAGGAACAGATCGCGCCATCCTCGCCACCGCATAGCCGCCCCTAAGCAAAACATGCAGCCCCCGGACGAGCCAAAGAGAGATGGTGGGTGATCTTCCTTTTGACTTGATTTTATACGTCGGTGATCGTGACGAACAGTGCGGTTGACAAATAGGCGCGTGCGGGCGGATGCCCATGTCCTTTTACCTGCCTCGTGCCAGACAAGATGATAAATCACCGATGCTATCCCGAGTTCTTAGAGTGAAACCACACGTGCTGAAGATGTTTCTGTATCCAGGACTCGTTAGCCAGACACAAAAAGAAAAACAGCCAAACAGGAAATGCTTACAGTATTGCAATATCATAAGATCATGCAATTCATCTCGCGAACAGTAAACCGCCGGGAATATAAGTTGATATCCCAGTGCAACAACACTAATCCCGAGTTTTTTCAGCACAAAGTTGATCGTCATTACAATATCCACTGATAGATGCTGACAAAGAATTGCTAATGGGAAGTTTTCTCCCTCGGTCTACAATTGGAGGAGGAATTATAAATTGTATCAAAAAGCGCGGCACAATATCATTCTGGGCATCAGATAGGCATTCAGACGCGTGATGATATACTCTATAGCAACGGGTATATCAGACCGGCTGAGTAAAGCTACGAAGGCACACACATCAGAACCCAAGGTCATCTGAACCGCACCAATTACCCACATTTTGGCCCTCGCTCTACTGTGACATGAGCGTAGTAAGCTCCCAGTACATTTCTCCGCCTGGAAGAGCGTTCAGTAGCTATGCTTCCACCTGGGCAAGGACCTCCCTGCTACCAACGTCAACCATCGGTCCGTCCCTCTACACGCAACCAATCATCGTGCGGTTGCAAAGCCAATGCAACGACTCCGTCGCGCGCGCTCTCGCCACCGTGGCAGTGTTTTTTGCTATCGGTTTGTTTATCGTTACCACCTTGTTGGTATTGAAGCTCCAGAAGCTGAAGGCTAGGATGCGGCGATGGGAGTTGGCAGGGAATGATCACGAAGTGCTGTTTCGAGCCTCCAGCGACGTGTATGAGCATGCAGATGAGGAGAAAGCACTATTGGGCAGCGTGGTAGAGTCAGAGGTTGCGGAAGAGGCCCAGGCAGGGAGCATTGTGTCGGAAGATGACAGACGGATCGAGCTGTTAGCCAAGGGAGAAAGCAGTTGGTCTTCGATAAAAGCGTAGAACGAAGTACGTACTACTACGGTCAACCGACAAAGCGTTATCTTGATTACGATCTTGCAAGTGCTCGTATTTTCACCCAGCATCATATTCTTCGTTGAAATAATCGATATTGATTTTAAATGTCACCAGAAAGCACTGCGTCGTGTACTAGTATGCCTGTCAGAATAGAAGGTGTTTTTTTGACAAAAACGTAGACCTGAAGCCTTTCGCTGCACGGTACACTACATGGCCTTTCACATGTTTCCCAGTGGTTCCCGTCCCTGTCTGTCGCCTCAATCAAGATCACCGCTTGCATCAACTTCACGCCAAGTAATTTACCTGGCATTCATGCAGCCGAATGACGAGACAGTCTAAAAGGGCACCGATATGAAAGAATCCCTCGCCCGCCGTTATTCGTTCAGTCGATACAACCTGATAACTTCCTGAACTTGCTTGGGGACGACGAAATGCCCCTTCCCCATGCGCCACAACTTCCTCCAACTTTGCCTCTATGTCCAAGCAGGGCTGATATTCCGCCGTGTGCCCATTCAATGCAGAGAGCTTATGTGGAAGAACACCAAGCAGTGTTTGCGCTCGCCCATTTGTCGTCAGTTTCTCAGGGCCAATGAAATAGCGGTAAGGCTGGGAGACAGGAGGTCAACAAAGTGTGTTGATGTTGCCCAAGCATGTCAGAGGATTCTGCTTGCCTTTTTCGGTGTTATTGTGTTCTTTTCTTAAATACCCTTATGATGGATTATAAAAGATTTACCATGGTCTGAGGGCGCTAAATTGTAGTCAGAATTAATATTAAAAAATACACTCTCTCCTCCCGCAAGGCTTTATTGAGACTTTTGTCATCCAGAATTTATACAGAATATTTTAGTATGCGGACACTATCGTCACGTGTCGCATTCCCTGGGTAAGTAATAACGTGCGATGATTTCAAATTGGTGTCACCTGCGATTACAGTAAACGATTCCCATTATCACTTATTACATCGCTCCAAAAAAGAGGCGATTGTACTCTGGCCGAAAAACCAAATATCCTTCAAAAAGCCCGCATTCAGGTGATTTCGATTTCTGCTCTGAACGCCAGTATAGCATCTCCTTTTTCCGTGGCTCTTGCGTCAAAATGTCGCAGTTTTCTGTGCTGTTTGGCGGGTCCTTTCAAGCACGCTTTCGCATCGGAATCTTCATTGTTATGATCAAGTTAATGTGAAATGGGATCCATAAAGCGAGTTTTCATTACGGGAGTGCAGCAATTGGTGGGTACAGCATATCTTATTCTTGCATTGTTACCTGACTGCGCATGTATTCACTTCAGGACAGGATGCAGTTCATGTTGTCGTATTGGTTGTGGCCGTACTGTGGGACGTCCAGTAATACCGCCTCGGTGCATCCAGCTACTCAGCTGTCGAGCGGGAGGGTAAATTTGATAGACGCGGCTTACAGGGCCAATCGATGGCATTCAGAGTGGACGTTTATAGTGCTTCATTCAGACCAAAATCGAGCCCAGAGCGGCTATCACGTCAACGGTACACATGGTGGAACGAGATAAACGGCCTGATACGTAGTGCCCCGAGATATTTGTCAAAGCAGTGAAAGGTACCCCGGTAAAGGCACTACTTTTGTTACGGGATATCCACTGACATCGCTATAAATTACAGTTCCAAGGTGTCGGGTAGACAAGTGCTGACGAGGAAACGGTCGCTGAAGCTTAAGTTTGAATACAGAACACTAGTTCTAATCAAGCGTTCCACAGGTCTCTAAATTGGTTGAGCTAGTATTTCACCTTTCCCTTCCGCGATGTATGATATACCGACGGTAATTTAATAAGGTCAAGAGTCCACGATGTTGGAGGATCAAGTGTCGCAGATTTAGTAATGGCCGTCGGGATCTTTGTTTGCCGGTGTGCTAGGAGAGCTGTTCTCCTCGGCCTTGTATATTGCTTCTATTAGGTACACAGTAGTAGATAAATAGACAGATGAACAACTATGACCCCCGTTCGCTTGCGAGAGTTCCCTGCTAAATCTGGGCGAACGGCTGGAGAATTACCGCTCACTCCAACCCACGAGACCTTGAGCAAGCCCCGCAGGGCAACAGTAGGTGAATAGCATTTCTGTGTCGCTTTTGATGCCGGCGGCGATTAACCTAAAACGGGTAATAGGAACTACACGATATAAAGCATTCTGATTACCATCTACTTAAACCGATGGACGTCCCACCATCATATTCCGCACAGCCAAGCCGCGACGTCCCACCTTCATACGAGTTACCCTATCCACTTTTCATTGGGCGGCGTGCTATTCAGTCACCTTTGGTGACCATATCTCAGCTAAAGGGTCATTTACATCTCTTGAAACTCTTTGCTTCCCTCAGGGAACGTGTCGAACGGCTGGATCAATCTAAATATAGAGATGCTCCCGAAGACAAGGAACGCAGGTGGTCGTGGTTTGTTGGACTGGCTGTTGAAAGGTATGATCCCTCTAGGTAACTGGTGGCTCACTAAGACTCGATCGCATTCAATAGGTTCGAAAGATGGTGCAAAGTGCTGACAAGTGCTGACGAGAGGGATTTTGCTAATCAGTGCCTGCCTCCTGTTGATGTTATCATGGTAAGCACGTTCCAATGTCTGAGATTTCGTTAGCCCATAGTTATACAGGTGTGGCACGCCTACTTGTTAAATCCCGCGTATGCTCTACATCACTGGTTCTTGTACGTTATGCTGATTGGTACGTATGTCAGGCGGTATTCTGAAGATTCAATACGGAACAAGCACATTAAAATACTTGCGAATGCGGGTACCTGGTTCCAGGACCTGGTTCGCTTATCTCACATATTTTCTCGGTTCGAGCTGATCGGAAATATTAGGAGCAGACATGCTATACCATTGACTTGCCTCCATTAGACGCCTGTGTCCAGACCTGGCTGCAGAAAACCCACGTTCCCTACGATCCTTTTGAGTCAGCGGTAGTACTAACTCACCGAGAAATTGCCTGTCCTCAATGTCTCAAGAAGGTCGATGTCCGTGAGTATGGCCATGTATTCTGATATCCATCTCTCCATAAAGAGGTCTAGGCTTGGCAACTTCCATTGGCACCGGATATCTCCAGCAAGACTTTAAGACCGTATGCCAAGAGTGTCGCCTAACAATTACGAAGGAAAAATTAGCTCTACATAAACTTGTGAAGGACTTAGTAGGAACTAATAATGTCCTTGCGTGCGTTCCGACTGTCATCTTTTCCTTTCCATTCACTCATATTCAGACCTCTAGCGGAACACTTCATACCCCATTCAATATGGACAATTTGCCTCGTGCAAAGGCGATCAAGGCCGGAATTGTGAACATGGACCCGCCTATATTTCGAAAGGGAGACGCGAGAACTAAGGACGAATGGGTGGTCAAGATACAGACTCAAATGGACTATAGTAAGGAACGAATACAACGTGCCATGGGCCAACGTATACGAGTATATGGAGGAGGACAGCTGTAAGGTTTTGATTCACCATTCTCGAGCAACTCTAATACCAAAGCAATAGGCTGTCTCGAATTATCAGCGCATACGAAGATGAGAAGGTATTCTCCTTAGATCTCGTTGGAGCAGTAGGTACCCTCTCCACTGTCACAACTCCAGTATCCTCATGTATCATGAAGGTTCTCCGACAGGGATCCTTTGTTGACAAGATGCACAAGTTGGGCTGGACAGAACCCGATTTTTTCACGTCTGCCGAGGATGAAACAGCTCTCAAGCACTGCACGGCTCGTTATCACGCGTAACTAGCGCCTGTCTTTCGTGCATTTCCATCAATAACCTCCAATCAGTTTCCTAGATCTGATGTCTTCGTCGCCGGCTGGTTTCTTTGTCCCAACACTCGATATTGACCTAGTATGGCATACTCACCAGCTCATGGCTAAGCAATACTCGCACGACTGCTTCGAGCATGTCCGTCGGTTCGCCGACCATGATGACAAGGTTGCTGAAAATAGGCTGTCAAGAGCTTTCGACATCACTTGTCGGGCGTGGCAAGTACGTTCTTTCCCCCTCCTTTTACCCAGTCTTACAGATTGTTTGCAGGATCGTTTCGGAATCCCATATACTCACTGTGGGTGTCCACTGCCAGGCGACACGATCGGGCAAAGACTAAGCAGGCTCTTATCGATACATAAGCAGTCCTGGCCGCCATCTCACCTCATCCCGCCTCAAGAGCGAAGTGACCTTCTGGCGGCCACACACCCGAGTGATCATAATGCGGTGTACTCGTTCATGCACCGGGGGCAGATTGACGCCATGAGGCAAGCTAGACTGGAGAAACGAAAAAAGAGGATCAAACGAGAGGAAATAAGAGGGATAGTTAGGAACAGGAGTGTCAGTCATGACACGGCTTTCTTGGTGCCTGTACCGTTGTACTTTGGTTCTGGCACGGGTTGTGTAGCGACCACGGGGAATGTTGTTGGCGGGGGAGTTGGTGTAGGAGGATGCGTTGCTGCTGTAGGTCTCAGCCATTATCGTGGTTTTGCTTCACCTCTGAACTTACTACTTTTGTTTGGAAGGGCGCCGGCGGTTGTGTAACTGGCGGTAAGTTTAAATCACTGAAATATTGAGTGATCTTTGATCAGTTCCGGCATATAGGTGCTGGATGCGGTAGCGGTAATGCTAACTGCGGTGGTGGTGGCAGTAGTGGAGGAGGTTGCGGCGGTGGAGGTGGATGCGGGGGAGGTGGTGGAGGTGGGGGCGGATGTGGTGGAGGTGGAGGCGGTGGTGGATGTGGGGGAGGATGAGGTGGTGGTGGTGGCGATTAGCTGTTCTGTACGGGAGGACCTCAACCAAAGTCAGTTCAGGAACTGCGAGTAGCAGTATGCCTTCGTTGTACGGCAGCCAACGACCAAACCAAATGCACAAGCAAGAAAAACTAGAGATGAACGTCGACCGGACAGTGAGCACAGTCATTGCTCACAATACGGAGACCAAGTGATTGGAATAAAGATCGACCATTGCCATGATTCCGACCTTCCGAACTGATCTTTCATCAACACAAGTGACCATCTTGACGGTCTCTCTCACAGCTGATGGAGACTTTCGTGTCGGGATTTCTCACCCAGCAAATGATGTTGGTGCTCACATACCAAGCCGCCTCAGAATAGTGAGAGAGACACTGAGAAAACATTCCATAACCATTGACATCTTTGAGTTTCTCTTTCGACTGCTCCTCTCCTGATATATTGATTTACGGGTAATTCAACAGGATCAATTCGGCTTAGAGCACACTTTCTGCTTTTTTCTTCTCGAAGCGTTTTGCGATAGACAACAGTGTACTATCCGATCTTCGTTATCAATGGAAGATGGCATACCCGATCCTTGCAGGAGCTGATCTGATCTGTTCCAGAGGAGTTCCAAGACAGTTAGTCCAGGGAACTGCGAGTAGCCGCACGCCTTCGTTGCATCTGTGGCCAAAGAACTGGACGAAGTACGAAATATGCAAGCAAGGAGACCTAAAGATAATAAATGTTGACTGGACAGTGGTGCACAGCCATCGCTCACAAAACAGATGCCAAGTGATCGGAATAAAGCTTGACTGGCTGCCATGATCCGGACGTTCAGAGTATCAATATAGGTGACCAACGTGACTTCTTTCTCAAAACTCTCGTGCACATTTTCGTCGCTCTTGCCAATGGGATTTAGGAACTTCCGTATCGGAATTCGGACGGCTTCACTCAACGAATGTTGTTGGTGCGGACATATCAGGCCGTTCAAAATAGTATGAGATAGACGCCGTAAAAACGTTCCGTAACCATTGACATCCCTGAAACTCTTATATTCCCTCCTCGTATATTGGGGATTCTTGAAGACGATTTACAGGACCAGCTTGCAACCGCTTAACGAAGGCAAGGTCCAAGTTACATGTAGACCCCTTCGTGATACTGCATGGGTCGAAGTATTAAAAACATCTTTCAGGTCCAGAACCAGGGATTTCTATTGAAAACGTGCGAAATCTCTCACACCCCACATGGGATAAGCAGACATAGTTCTAAGACCAGGCTCGACGACGCATTCTAATCGCACGTCCCCTACGAGATCATGAAGCCCTCAGGCTCCACACTCATTCTTTCGTTTTCCCATTTTCTTCTCGCCCACGCTCTCTATGCGCCATTACGTGAATACGCAGGACAGAGCTTCTTTTCTAGGTGGGACTTCCTAGGCAACTACGATAATACTACTTATGGTGAAGTGTCTTCTTCTGTATCACAGTGCTACTTAGGGTATTCATTCTATCCAGGGAATGTCACATTCGTCGACCAGGCAACTGGGATTGCAAACAAACTAACATACATTAACGACGCTGGTAACGCTATACTGAAGGTAGATAACTCTACCAATGTCACTAGTACCCGACCTGTCTATCGTGACTCAGTAGGAACATGAACCAAGAATGTGATATCTCGCTGATGGTGTCATGTAGGTCAAGCTACTTTCTCAGGACCTCTATCCATTGGGAAGCCTCATTACAATAGACCTCATTCATATGCCATATGGATGTTCGGCACGTCATGGAAGTTTTCCTCTACTCGATCCTACCTAATATCGATCGATCAGGTTTGGCCCGCATTCTGGACTTTCGGGGGCACCGATGCAGAGTGGCCTATGTTTGGAGAGATCGATATCATCGAAGGTATCAACCTTCAGACGGCCAACCGAATGTCACTACACCACAATGATTCATCCTGTATACAACCCGCAAACGTTGGGCAGACTGGACAAACATACAATAGAAATTGCAGCAACGGAGGAGGGGGTGTCGGATGCACGGTCTCTGAGACTAAACCGAACAGTTACGGGGAGAGCTTTGCCAAGAACGGCGGAGGAGCCTTCGCTTTGCAATTCGACGTATCTGGAGCATTCATTTGGTTTTGGCCGGTATATACCCTCGCATTCTTGCACAGATGGTGTTTGACTTTTCTGTATGAAGAGACAAAACATACCCAAGTCCCTCACTTCGGCTACATCGACGTCGAACATGGATACGGCAGACTGGGGCTTACCATCAGCATCTTTTCCTTCTAGCGGGTGTAACCTTCAGAAGCTATTCACCCCGCAGAGGCTGATTCTCGAAACAACCCTTTGCGGAGATTGGTATGAACCGTTTCTATCGCTGGATGATTGTCCCCATATTTTCATCATTAGGGCTGGCGTACCTAACATATTCAATACCCAGTGTCCTGGAGATTGCGTACGTAGAGAGCCTTTCGTCTTACAATTTCCGGCAAATAATTTTCTCGTAGGTGCAAGATTATGTCGCGGGTCCAGGAAGTCCAAGATACGACAACGCATTCTTTGAGATTGCATATGTTAGAACGTACACTGCTATCGCCGAAAATGCCACCCCTTCGAGCAGTGGGTCAGTGGAGACTGCAGCTGTGACAACGGCTCGTGGAATGACGTTCACCTCTGGGGGGGTGGCGGTACCAACAGTGTCTGCGATCTCTTCCACATCTTCTGCTAAACAGTCTTATTCCGCTGTTTCTTCGATTTTCGTAGGGTGTTTTCTGCTGGGTATGGTCGTTTGTAACAGTAAATTCCCCCCCGGTCTTTGATTATTCAACATGAATCACAATCACATGACTGTCATGGATTTGTGACGGCACGCGTTTCGCGCAGCAGCTTCACTTGAAGTTCGGTTGACAACTTGAAGTGCTTGGTGGCTTTTGCCTTTATTTCCTTCTATAGTTGCTCGGAAAGTTGGGCAAAAGTCAGGTGCTTCTTTGATACATTTGCCCCCTACTGCTACCTCCGCCCTGCACCACTGTCTGACCACTGGCATCCACAATGTTCACAGATGATCTCGAAACCGCTTTTTGAGGCATGTTCTCAAAAAGCCAACGTGCCAAGAAAGACTTTAGGTCGAAGGAAAAGCTATTCCCATGTGATCTAAAGAAATTCATGAAGACGGCCAACTAGTCAAAGAGGCCACCGGGACGCAGCTAAGTCTGAGTCCTTAAAACATTCTGTCAATGACTCATCAGTATTTTGAGGGTTGCAAGACTTTAAAGTATACATCTAGGATGTTACCATTTTTATCTTCTACTGTGTATGAATGTATTGCTGTCAATGTCATTCTGCTAAATGAAAGTAAAGTGTCAGTATTCTATACAATTATTTCAGAGTCTTCAGAGATACAAATAGGAAAATGGATAGCTCTGTAGGCATATTTACAATGGGTTAATGATTTTATGCAAGGCAAATACCACTATTTATTGTGTTGTTATTGTGTATCTTCACTTCTCTAAAATTAATCATGTTTTGGCCCTCCTGTTACTATGGCATTTCAATGCAATATCTTGTGATTTTTCTACAAATTATAATATTTTTTTCAGGTATTTTTAGTTAAGAAATAAGGCAAATAGCATCATTGCTGTACTAGACAGTGAGGGAAGGGGTGGGACCAGTGAGCGGTGATGTGCTTGGTGACAGGTGGTGCACAAAAAGAAACCTGACTCTAGATCGACAATCTAGAGTCTATCTCTCACTCTCACACACACTCAATATCACCAATTAAGTTCAAGGTGGAGTATGGTAGAAGCACTCTTAACCCAGATTTGATAGTTTTGTCTCGAATTCAACTTCTATCCAAGGCTTTTATAAATGTTTACACAAGATACACAATCATGACAGTGAGGTATAAGTGCAAGGGATTTTTATAGGTATATTTGAGCTGTTTAGACTCAGATAACTTCATCTAGGCACTAAAAAGCTGATCTAGATTTACTTTCAAACTGAAACAATCAAAGAACACACTGGTTCTACAAAGAGCACACAGACTCTGACTACACAAGTTTGCAGACTTAAGACAAAGAAGCACACAGACTTCTGCAAAGGACACACAGGTCCTGACTTCAAGTACACAGACTTGTGAAGAGTATACAGACTCTAGAGCACACAGACTCTTCGATTGTTCAAATTCTAAGGTCTCTAGGCTTTTCTACTTTGACTAGATCAATGTTTTTCAATTGGTTGACTTTGTAAACACTTATTCATGCAGTTGAGGATGTGCACTTATAAAATCCTTTATTTGACTTGGTAGCTATGAGCCACTAGCACAAATGAGGGGAAATGCTTTCCTGCCATTATGTGTCTAGATGGTGGTAATTTATAGTATTCTATGTCTAGGTATAGGGGTCTTGTATCTAGATTGTTATGGTACAATACAAGCTTTATTTTACAAGCAATGAGTAATGTCTTTGAAAGAATTGCGTGATTCTGAGATGTTTATTCATTGTCTCGGAACTCCTGTGGTTTATTCTATTATCTAGGAGTGCCCTACTGGTCCATAGGTACTCCATTATTCAATCTCAGAGAGCCATATGGCATCTTCATTTATTTCTCACAGCAATGCACAAGTTGCTGAGGTGACAGTTGATCTTCTAGATTGATCGAGGGTACCGAGATTGTATTCTGTGATCATGAATCAATCATGTTGAATATCTTGATGCCTGGTACACCTATTTTTATCTTCTAGGGTTGTGGGAAATGCCATCAGGTGGTCTAGATCATAGACAATGACCTTAGGTTTTGTCCTGACTTTGGTAGGGGTCTTTTTCATAAGTTATCTTTTGTTTTGCAGACTTAGAGATTGATCTAGATGTTCATTTTACTTCATGTTTGGTCTACTGTCATGGCTGTGTCCCCTAGATTTGACTTAGTGTGTCTGTTTAGGTGGGGAATAGTTTTCTGATTCAAAGGCATAGAGGGTTGGCCCATCCAGGTACTGTCCCTGTGTCTGTTTTGACTTCAGTTAACTCAACAATCAATCTAGTAGTAAGCTATCAGTGTGAAGTCTCCACTATAGCTCTCAATACAGCATCTAGATCATGAATAATGCTTTATTTTTGCAAAATTTGTGGGTAGCCTGATATCCAGCATATCAGCAGGAGGGCACCATAGTCAGCCAACAATGAGTGGAGAGGTGGGTGAGTGTGGCAGTCATGTGAGAATGACATCATCACATTGAGCAGCATATTATATAAGACTGCTGGACACAGACAATTACAGTGCATGTGATGCAAAGACAAAAATAATTACATCTAAAAATAACATGAATTCTCTGGCAATTCCCACACAGTGAAATCAAAAAAAGGAAACCATTTTCAAATTTACTCTCATATACTAAGCTCAGAATATTGGCAGTACTTAAATCAAATTATTCTAGCAAACACCACACAGTCAAATCAAAAAAAGGAAATTATTTTGAAATTGAGCCTCACATACTAAGTTTGGCACACTGGCATAGTGTTGCCATGGCATGGTGATGAGCCTCAGGGCTCTGTATGCTCCAATTTCATGGATTTCTCCCTTTAGTGGACTTTCAGCAAACCAGAGATTCCACACAAGCCCATATATACTTTATAGGGCTTTTCTGACACTTTCCTAATGCTAATACCTTGGCAATACCCTGACAACTCCATTTTTGACCTAAATCTGCAGATTTAGCACTGCCATTACCAGAATAGGACCTAGAGTGCATTGCCAACATCTCTGGCATTGCCATATCAAAGTGCACAGATGCAGCCATGTGAGCAGAGCTTCTTGACATTGATCCAGCAATCATAGGGGCTTTGTCACAGCAATTTGATGATTTCTGCAGCAAGAACACTCTTTGGTGACTTCAGAATTAATTGGTTATTGCTGTATAACCACAAGATGTTGATGCACATGATACTTTAGCAGTACTCAGTCATTTCCTGTTAGACCCAACCTTCACATGACTCCTAACAATGACAAACAACTGATTGCTTCGCATTCGAGTATTCCCAGTGTGTCGCTTGCTGGCATGAAGACAAGGCTAAGGTCTTAGTCTTGGCTTTTTTGAGGTGGCTGGTGAGTTCTGAGCAAGTTGGTATGAATTAACTTAGCTCGAGGCTGGGTTTTTACCAGCGAGAGCTGTGCTACTTAAATACATAGTTTGTGTACTACTATTGTCTGTTGTTTAGGCGCCAGTGTTTGACCAGCAAGAAGAGTCTGAGCGTCAGCTGGACAAGGCATATTGGTATGTTCAAAGAGAGTCCTAAATCAAGCGACAATAAGAAGGGAACGAAATGGAGTTAGGCAAGTAGGAGGGGCGAGGTGACGATTGGGCAGCTAGGGGTCATAACTGGGATAGAGATAGGGGTCTTGCTGGGGTTAGGGTAAAGAAAGAGGCTAAAATCGTAACATTACCCCCCTGTTAAGGCAGTCATCCTGACTGCTTGACCTGTTGCTGTTGCGATTTTAGGAAGTCAGATATTGCTTCTGTGGCATGTTCTAGTGAGTCTTCTTGTACCCATTGGTTTTCTTCCTCTGGGTACCCCTTCCACTTGACTAGGTAGTCCATTACTATCTGCAATGATTGGCCCTTCTTTCCTTGTACTCGTTGTTGCCTGCTGTCGATGATCGCCTCTATTTCATACTCTTCTTCATCATTAATGATATCGGGCAGTGGTGTCAGTGGGGTGATTTGGGAAGGGAAGGCTGGTGGCATGTAGGGACTTAGTAATGCTTGGTTGAACACTGGGTGGATCTGCCATGTGCTGGGTAGTTTAAGTTTGAACGTACGGAGGGTCCAACGGTGATGAGGTGTTCAGATGGTTTAGTGATCTCTGAGTGTAAACTGGTGAATAGTTGTCAGATACTTCTGGAATATCGCTGTGTGAAGAACCAAAATGGAAATAGTGGTGTCTCTGCTTTGTGTCAGTATTACAGAACAACTAGTTTTGTTCATAAGCCACTCTTCGGGTGTGTTATTTGTTTGTGCACGAGCTTTCTGAGTACCTCTGTACTCATGTCAATTCCACCAACAAAACACTACATATTTGGTACTGGACGAATCAGGCTGTCCTACATTGACTGGCTTGTTGTCTTTGGAGGGACTTCTCTCTAGTCTCATGAGAAGTTACTACAGATTCCGATGCTCTGAGTCGCCTTTGGTCTCTGTTACCTGGTCTGGTGTGTGTTGTAAAATTGGGAAACTGGATGGGAAAGAAACTGGGATGTGTAAAACATCTATCGGTATTATGTCGGTATTAAATGAGCTCCTAATCGTCTCGGTATGGGTCTGTGTCAATGTTTCTGTGGCTATGGCGGTGCAATAGCGGGTCTTGTCTTTATTTCTGGTCTCCTCGGCTTTATCTGTTTATGTCTCGCCTTTATCTGTGACAATTCTGTTCATCCTAATTCCTATAAACTGTCAATCTCTGTCAAACTATACTTTGTTTCCTTTGTCTGGTCCTATCTCTTGTCAAATCAATCCCTATAACTGGTCAATACTATTTCCTGCAAAGCTCACAATAGAGCTGCCCTATATCTGTCAATCTGTCAATACCAAATCTGTTCAAAACCTATCCTTGCAATGCTAGCAATAGAGCTGCCCTACAACTATCCAATACTATTCGTCTGCTCTTGACACCCAAATGGGTTCGCTAATGTCTTGTGAAAATGAAAACTGTTAAAACTAATCTGATCTTGTGAAATTGAAGCTAAATATTTCCTATAAAACTAAAAGAGGTGAGTACTGCACAGTTATCACTTACTAACACTGAGCAAATGCCAGTAACAAAGTAAAGCAATGATGAAAGTCAAGGTTTTAGGTCGATGGATGATGGTGAAGCATCTCGGCTTTAACTACATCAAGCTCGGCTTTGTGGTGAACAAAATTGCTATTAAATGTGTACTATCGGTATTGTCAAAGCTGGGTGAGTTACTGAGGTAAAACGAGTCGATGTGTGTACGTGGGGGAATGGAATAGAGAGAGTAACTAGTGTAAGGTATGAAATTACCGGGTTTATATAGTAAGATATAAATAAATGGCGTCCTTGTGGTATATCTGAAGGGCTATGCGTTAACATAAGTGTTTCTGACCTTCTGACTATACAGCAGGTTGTGAACGTCGCCTTTTTTGTGTTGTCATCTTTAATTTTCTTGCTCCGGCATTAGAACCATTCCGCATTTGTCATCTTTATGCTGTGGATAATGCTGAAAAGGGATGAGTACCCTTTAGGTAGCATGTGCATCTAAGTCCTGTGGTTATACAGCAATAACCAATCACTAGCCCTAAGTCCCCACTGGGTGTACTTGCTGTGGAATCGACAAATTGCTGTTGCTGAGCTCCTATAAGGCCGGGCTGTTGATATTACCAGTCCGTGCTCATGACTGCACCTAGGCGACTTGATGCACTAATGCCACTGATGTCGGTATTGTGCCCTATTACCTCTAATGGTTTAGGCTGGTTTAAAACCGAGGAGATATGTCGAAATTAGCTGCATTGCCTCGACATTAAGTCATTAAGGTTGGAGAACGTTGGAAAACCCCAATAAAGTATATATGGGCTTGTGTGGAATGTTTGGTTTGGTGAAAGGCCACTGGAGGGATAAATCCACAAAATTGGAGTGTACAGAGCCCTGAGGCTCATCAATGGTGGCTAGGATTGGAAAGGGGCCTACTTGTTTGTTGTCGAGTTTCCTTTTGGGTTGGGGTAAACATAGGTTTGTCGTGTCCAGCCAGACCTTGTCGCCTACATGGTAAGGTATGGCCAGTCGTGTGTGGTGGTTGTATGCATTCTTCATCTGCTGGGCTGCTTTCTCCAAAGCAACTCGGGTTTCGTTGTGTATCTTCTTCATCTCGATGGCAAATTCCGTGGCTATGGGGATCTTGCTTCCATGAGGGGTGCTGTCAGCAACTATTCGGGGGTGATGCCCATGGTTGATGAAGAATGGGCTTTTCCCAGTTGCCGAGTGGACATGGTTGTTGTGCTGGAAGGTGGCAAGGGGTAGCCAATCTGCCCAGTCGTTTTGTCAGTAGTTGATGAAAAGCTGAAGGTATTTTTTGACTTTCTGGTTCATGCGTTCCGTCTGTCTGTCGGTTTGAGGGTGATACACAGTGGAGGGGTTGCCCTTAATGTCAAGGAGTCGGTATAGTTCTTTAAGGAACTTTGAGACAAATTGAGGCCCTCGATCGCTTATGACTTTCGAGGGCATGCCATAGTGCATGTATACATGGTCTCACAGGATTTTGGCCCACCCTTGTGATGATAGCTCGGTGTCACATGTGACTGGGATGATCTGTTTTGAGAATCGATTGATGATGAGGAGGATGGTGTCATTGCCATTCGACTTTGGAAGGCCCATCATCATGTCTACCGAGATGTGGGTCCATGGCTCATTCAGGATCTCGTTCGGATGTAATGGGGCCGGTTTGGGGTGTGTCATGGTTTTGGTCCTCTGACAAGCTTCGCATCCCTTGATGTATTTCTCAATGTCCTTCCCTAGGTTCGGCCACCAGTAGTCACGTTGCATGAGCTCTTTGGTTTTGGTGATGCCAGGGTGTCCTGCTGTAATGTGGTTGTGATGGTAGGAGATTATGTCGCCTTGAAGTGTGGCTTCGTGGGGGACATATATCCTTCTGTCGTAAAAGAGTAGCCCCTCCCACTGCTCAATTCCTCATGCATGACTAAGCAAGTTGGCAATTCCCTTGTCCCAGTGGGTCGAATCCTGTGTTTCCTGCTCAATTCTTTCCTCTATTTCCCCCCTCGTCGGCATCTGCAGGGCCTGAATATGCGCTTGTGTTATGAAATATTTGTCTGGTAGTACGACGGTTTCTCGATTATCATTGCTGCCCTGGTTGTGGTTGGCCCTTCAGCTCAGGAGGTCGGCCTTGCGGTTGGCGGTTCCTGGCTTGTGGTGCAGAGTGAAGTGGTACTCAGCTAATTCTGTGACCCACGAGGCTTGTCGTTGGTTTAGCTTTTGTGGTTGTTGGAAATATTGGAGGTTTTGATGGTCGGACCAAATTTCGAATGTCTGTGCAGCCCCCATGAGATAGTGCCTCCATTCGCTGAGGGCATGCATAATGGCCAGTAATTCCTTGTCGTAAATTTCATAGTTTCGCTCGGTCACCGTTAGGGCCTTGGAGAGGAATGCTACTGGCCTCCAGGCGATGCCCTGCTGTTGTGAGAGTACCGCACCGATGGCTCCCTCACTGGAGTCAGCCTCGATTCTGAACCTCCCCTCGTCTGTTGGTATGGCCAGCACCATGTCCTCTGCCAGTTTGCGCTTTAGTTCTTCGAATGCCTGCTGCTGTGCCATTCCCCACACCCAGGGTTCCTTCCCTGTCAGCTTTGTCATTGGTCTTATGATCTTGCTGTAGTCTCGGATGAATCGTCAATAGAAATTTGTGAATCTGAGGAATGACTGTAGCTCCCTCTTCTTGGTGGGTATGGGCCACTTGGTAATCCCCTTGGTTTTTACAGCATCCATATGGATTGCCCCTTCGCTGATAATAACCCCCAGATACTCTGTTTCGAGCGTCTCGAACTCACACTTCTCCGCCTTGAGGTACAGATGATTCGCCTGCAGGGTCTTCAATACCTCCTGCACAAGGCGTCGGTGTTCCGCTCGACTACTGGACATGATGAGGATATCGTAGAGGTAGATGGTCACCTTGCTGGTAGCTATCATTTTGTGGAAGATATCGTTCATCATCCACTGAAACATGGCCGGCGAGTTGGTCAGTCTGAAGAACATTACCGTTGGCTCGAAGAGCCCATGGTTGGTATGGAAGGCTGCCTTCCACTTGTCCCCCTCCTTTATGTGCACGTTGTTATACCCCCATCAGACATCCAGCTTGGTGAAGTAGCGGGATCCCTTCAGCTTGTCCATCAACTCTGAGATGAGTGGGAGGGGGTACCAGTTTTTGATTGTCATTTCATTGAGTTTTCGATAATCCTGTACTGGTCGGAGCTTCCCATCCTTCTTCTTGACAAAGAAGAATGGGGATGCCATAGGCGACTTGCTGGCTCGAATCCTCCCAGTGGCCAGGTTTTCATTGAGAAATTGATCTAGTTCTTCCTGTTCTCATGGGCTCAGGGGATAGACCTTGCAGTCTAGGGTGGCTTTCATGTTAGGGATCAACTCGATTGCATGGTCCCACGGCTTTCTGGTCGGTAGCTCGTCGAAGTTCTCCTTGGAGAACAGGTCATGGAAGTCCCGACACCACTCAGGGACCATTTCCTTGAAGGTTCGCTCAGCTCGGGTTGCATAGGCTGAGGCTGCTAGGTCATTGGCAACATGCGCCTGCAGCCTTATTTCTTCAGTCATGTCAATGGCGAGGATGGTCTCTCCTTCCTCGAGTTCCTCGTCCCACCGGTCTGCCTCATCAGCATCGGGGGGCGTCAGGGGGTTTTGTTGACACTGGCAGCAGGCAAAGGTGATCCTCCTGGTGCTCCAGTTAATGAGGGGGTTGTGTCGGACGAGCCAGTCATGACCGAGGAATATGTCCTTGTCTCCTAGGTCGGTGACTGCGAGGTCTATTCGCTCATCATGGTCACTGATCCAGAGGCGCACCTCGATGAAAGCATTGATTTCCCTGGCTTGGTTTCTGGTCCCATTGGCATTGAACATGGGAATGGGGTGGGCAGTGGCTCAGGTGGCGAGGTTGTGTTTTTCGATGAAGGTTCGGTTGATGGAGCTCCCTGTGCACCCACTGTCCACCAGGGCCATGGTGTCGAACGTCTTTCTTCATTCCAACGTTTCCAATTGGATGGGTACTAGTAGGTCCTTTCCTCATGCTTGGGCAGCATGGATGAATCGCCTTGGCTGCTTTAGCTCCTCGAGCCATTCCAAGGCCTTAGATCGCTGGGCGGCTCGTAGGTGCTGAATGAGGTCATCGGTCACTTCCTGCTGGTGGTCCTTGTGCACCCAGCACCTTAAGGTGCCAGTGGCTGTGGGCATGACAGCGAAGAGGGAGTGCCAGACCCATTCGGCACCCCAAGGCTTTAGCCACTCCTTGGGGTCGTGGGGGTATTCAGGTGTGGGCATTGGCTCTGGAGGGTGTTCATCGGTGGTGAGCCCGACTATGAGGCCTGTCTTGGGGTCCCAGGGGCACATGGTCCACTGCCCGTTCTGGATGTGATAGGGAAAGGAGGGATGGGGAATAGGTACTTTGCTGGTCGTATGGGGCATGCAGGCCCCTGTTCAGCCCCTGTCGCTAGTCAGGTTAGCGGTCTTGTTCTTGCTCGCTGGGATGCTTGCGACCTGTGGGGAGGGCTTCCCTGCTAACTCTTCTGCTGAGGTCTGGGGTCACCTCAGCCATGCCCTCGGCAGACAGGCTCGAGGTTCTCGGCAGGTTTGGCTGGTACGGTTGCTAGGACGGTCGTGTGTGCCTGCTCCTGCCGCTTCCTCAGCTGTCTGTGGTTCGACTCGTTTGTTTGGTTCATAGGTGTATTCAGATCCTACAGTCTGTGTATAAGTACTAGTACAAGATTTTGATGACACACTATTGCTAAGTTCTTTTTGGGCCGGCTGCATGGAGTCGTTCATGTGCTGGCCTACCCTTTTACCTCCTCAATGCTGGAGGTAGCTGCCAAGTCTTCTGGTGTGGTGCTGTATTCGTCCTTGTATCGTCCAATGATCTCATGGATCTGGGCTTGAGTCTGCTGAACGGCTCCCTTCTTTGGCTTTGGGCACTTCCTCGCTATATGCCCCTTCTCATTACAATTGTAGCATCTCCCTTCATCGTGGGCCTGAAGTTGGTCGACGTCCATAGGATGCCCTTGGCCACTGTAGGTCGTCCCCATCCCAGTCCTCCTATCGCTGGAGGGTATTGTTGTCGGTGCTGGTTGGCTCATGGGCGGGGGTGGTTTTGTGGGGTGACTGGGCATTGTGGTTCGTCCCGGGTGTAGCATACTGTTCATGACTTTATTGTGCTGTCGATGCTCATCATTACTCTTGATCCTAGCCTTCCATTCGTAGTACCCATTCGGTACTAATATCCCAATGTCCGAAATCCGGTTCACCATTCCTTCTGGTACTCTGGCCTTTAGGGCCATGGTCAGCTGGTCTTGTTCCCCTCGTCTCGGAGTCTTGTGTCTCGAGCTTCTGGAAGTACTCCGGCTCCTTCCCGACCTGACACATCTGGTTTGCTTCTTTACACATGAAACCAAGCAGGAATAGGGTACTCAGAACCAAACCAGGGGCCCAGGAAAGGGAATAACGATGCAGAAGGGTGCAGAGATGAGGTCGACATAGGGTGTGGGCGATTGGATTGCCTGGGCTGACGCAAGGTGGAGCGCAAGGCTTAGGTACAGAATGATACCAGAAGGGTCAGACTGGCCATAAAGTCCAAGTGTTCGACACCAGGCATGGTCAACTCAGGTGAAACGAGACGATCTGATGCAATCAGAGGGGAGACGTTGATCAGGGATCAACAGGCACAGGAGAGTGCAATGAATCATAGGAGAATGGCCCGCACTCTAGACCTAGGGCACAGTGGCTGTACAGGAAGATTAAAACCACATGTGCCCTCGGACCGGTGATGACAGGGAAGCACATGGAAGGTGTGCTCTCCCGAAGACGATGCTCAGAAATAGCACATGCTGCTCAGAAATATAAAAAGGACTCTCTGCTAAACAGGCAGTGACTCAGTCAGACTCAAATCCGATAGCTGGACTGAAATGAGTCAGAATAATACTGGACGGAGGCGTTTCGGACATGCAGGAATAGCACTCAATGGTGCATGGACCTTTACCCAATATGTAGATCCAATTGGTAATGGAGAGTGCATATAAATATGGTAGACACACAGTAGTATAGCAGGTTCCCAGCTGGTGCCCACTGTGTAGTGTGTAAGCAAAAGTTGACACTCTCAGCTCGGTGCAGGGGGAGACTTCAAATATAGAGATTGGTTCACAGCAGTAAAAGCTCTGTGTGAAGTGTGATCAACTCTAAGTTCATCTAGGGGATGTCTGGGAGGCCAGAGCGCTTGTGCTCTCATGTGTGAAGGGTTTCAGGTGACACGTGAAGCTACAGTCGGCAGAGGTTCAAACCCTCTGGGCTGATTAGCCTGCGCTCTTTTCCCCAAGTGGCAGAGGTTCAAACCCTTTGGCTTGTGGGACAGTGTTATTGTGTCTTTGGGTTTCTCTGACTCAGCACAGGTTCAAACCCTGTGGAGTTATGATCAGTTAGGAAGCTAGAGCACATTGGTTCAAACCCAGTGGCTCTTGTGGATTGGATTTGGGAGCGTCTCTTGGAAGAGCGCATTGTGTTTGGGTTAGTTTTGTGTGTTTTAAGGGCGAATTGTGTTGCGCTCTGCATCTGGGATGGTGCATTTGTGATATTGCCTTGAGGCCTGGCAACAAAGTCGCCACCTCTTGTAACAAAAGTTGTTAGACTTAGAGAAGTCCTCCTGAAAATCGGAGAGTACACCTGTTTAAAGTGTATTTGAGGTCCTGGGAACCTGTCTTATCAATTCCACTGCATGCTGTCTATCGACATTATAATCCCCCATGTTCAAACTCTTGAGTGTGTGCCTTCCATTTGTTGTAGCATCGAGGGTTAGAGTGTGATGTCAGAGTCTGTAGTCTCTGCTTGCATTTTGAGTCCATTTTGGCTACACACAGTGACTTGCCTCTTCAATGGCCAGGTCCTTGAGCTTCTGGAAGTACTCGGTAGCAGTCTCCTTCCCAACCTGCCACTTTAAGTTCAGCATGGCCGCATGGTGCTTCTCCTTGATGGCTGGGTCCTCAAAGTGGCTGATGAGGGCTTGCTGGAAGTCGGGCCAGGATGGGAAGTGGTGGTGCCCACACGTTCGGGATATCAAGTCATGCTGGAGAGTGATGAACCAGTTTTTTGCCAGACCTGTCATGTGAGAGACGGTGAATACGACTTGGTTAGTGTCGGAAAAGAACCTGGTGAATGTCTGGAAGTAGAGTTCACAGTCGCAGATGAATCAGTGAATGTCATCAGAGTCACCGGAGAAGGGGTTGGGGGTTTTTACAAGGATGGGTTTTACATTTAGTTGGTAGTCTCTGGGGACTAGGTCCAGCCTGGGGTTGGTGGGTGGCATCCCAGGTGGTTCTCCCAGATAGCCAGGAAGGGAGGCAAGGTCAGGATCATGCGATGGGTGTGGGGAGCCATCGCCATGTCCTTCGGCTGGTACCCATCCAGGGTTGGGCTTGCTGGCTGAGAGTCTGATTCTGATGTCCTTGAGTTCCTTTTCGAGTTTGACAGCTAGTTCTTCATCCTTCTTCCTCTTCTCCCAGGATCTGGAGGAGTCTTGCGATGGATCCCTCCTTCCTTCCTGCGGCTGGGGGTCTTCATCTCTTCTTCTTCTTTCAACTCCTCCCTGCAGGGGTGGCTGCGCATGGGATGGTCTGGCTGATTCTGGCCCAGCTGCGGCTTGCAGCATGATTCGGTAGTCTCCTTTGCTCTGATTGATGTGATCGGCGGCCCGTGTCTTGGCCTGATTAAGGAGTATTCGGGTCGCGAGGTCTTTGTCTTGGGGATTCATTCGTTCTCCTACTGGCCGCTTGGCCATGAAACGGGATATGTATCGATATTGATCAGCAGCTAAATTAAGAAAATACTCCCATACTCCCTCCGGGGTGTTGGGGATGCTTCGTCAACTCTCCTACCATTGGATCTGCTATTTGTATATATGCTTCGACATCATCCCACATGATTCCTTCTTTGGCTCTACTCGTCATCGGTGAGGTCGATGCGTGCGTTAGAGTATCTGGATCTGAGGAAGGATCAGAGACTGTGGGGAAGGGCCCCAGCTCCGCTGGTGTCGGAGTTGATTCCTCCATTGCTGTCGGTGTCTCCTGGGGTTCGGATGGGGGGAATGAGGTCTCGCTCGCTGGGAGACTCACTGCTTCTGCTGGGGGAGCCAGTATGGTTGAGAATGGGGGCAGGGTGGCTGCTGCTTGGGAAGGGGATGTGGGGGTCACCCAGAGGGGGCTGGGCAGACTTGTTGGGGGTGAGGAATGGGGAGGTGCTGCTGGAGGAGTGGTCAGAGGGAAAGTGCCTGGGGTTGTTGTGTATGCTTCGTGGGATGACCGGCTCGTCTGCGAGGGTCATCATTGGTATGGATGATGATGATAGATTGATGTAGTCGGGATAGACTGGGGGTCGGAGGGTGTCGCTGGATCTTCTTGCATGGGAGGGTCTGGGCAGAGGGCTGGCTGGGTGTGTGGCTTCGTACTCTCGGATTACCTGTTCGGTGCTCGTTCCTGCCCCGAACAATCCCTGCCTCCCTTGCTTGTCGGAAGAAGTCCTCGAGGTCCATGCGAGCGTGGGATCAGTGGAGGGCTGCAGTGGTGGGGTCATGAGGATCTCCTCCAGAGGGATCAGTCAGGGGATCCAGGAGGGGCGAGGAGGGGGTGGTGCTGGTTGGTGGGGGGTAGGCATGTCAGGCATGGATGGGGAGGGGCATCGCTGGCCTAGGTGGAAATGCTCTTTCCAGGTCTTCGTCGATTTCTGGGTGTTGAGGGAGGTCTGGTCCGGCTCCAAGGGTGGGGCCGTGCCCTGCCCTGCATGGGAAGACGACATAGAATCTGTTTATAAAGGCGACGAGGGGAGGAAACAGACTGAGAATGACTTGATAGTAGTACCAGAGGATGGCTATCAGGGCTATCAGCCCAAGGATGGTGGGGATGGTGAGGAGGGCAAGGCTTGGGAGAGGTCATACAGTCTTTTCCTTCATGATGAGCATGTAAGGAAGAGAGGGTGAGGAAGCCTTGAGCTAATTGTTAGACCCAACCTTCACTGTGACTCTAACAATGACAAACAATATGGCTACTTTCGCCTCGAGCTAAGACAACACCTGGTGTTCAATTCATACCAAGTATTCCAAGGAGTCTTATCTTCACACCAACATGCGAGACACTGAGCACTGGCTGTGTTGAAGCCTTGAGCTAATTGTTTGACTTCATTTGGTTACTTTGCGTTAGTATTCCCAGTGTGTTGCTTGCGAGTGTGAAGACAAGGTGAGTTCCGAGTAAGTTGGTATGAATTAACTTAGCTCGAGGCTGGGGTTTTACCAGTGAGAGCTGTCCTACTTAAATACACAAGTTCATATACTACTATTGTCTGTTATTTAGGTGCCGGTGTTTGGCCAGCGAGAAGAGTCCGAATGTCAGCTGGACAAGGCATATTGGTACATTCAAAGAGAGTCCTAAATCGAGTGAAGATAAGAAGAGAATCGAACATGGAGTTAGGCAAGCAAGAGGAGCGAGGGTGATGACTGGCTAGGGGTCATAACTGGGAAGTGATAGGGGTCTTGCTGGGGTTAGGGTAAAGAAAGGGGTCGTAACATTTGTGACCATTATTCTCAACTCTGAAACTACAAATAAGGCATAGTCTAATGCCAGAACTACTGAAAATCAAAGGTGAAGACATGAATAAGACAATGCACAAGACATGCTGTATAGTCAGAAGGTCAGAAATACATATGCTAATGCATAGCCCTTCAGATATACCACAAGGATGCCATTTTATTTGAAACTACTATATAAACCCGGTAATTTCATAGTACACTAGTTACTCTCTCTATCTGTTCCCCCACATACACACATCAACTTGTTTACCTCAGTAACTCACCCAGCTTTGACAATACTGATAATACAGTTTCAATAGTCATTTCACTTTGCCACAAAGCCATAGCTTGAAGTAGTTAAAGCTGAGACACTTCACAATCATCCATCAACTTAAAACCTTGACTCTCATCATTGTTTTACTTCATTACTGGCATTTGCTCAGTGTTAGTAAGTGATAACCATGCAGTACTCACCTCTTTTCAGTTTTATAGGAAAGGATTAGTTTTTCAATTTCACAAGATCAGATTAGTTTTACCAGTTTTCATTTTCACAAGACATTAGCAAACCCATTTGGGCATCAAGAGCAGACAAATAGTATTGGAAGTTATAGGGCAGCTCTATTGTGAGCATTGCAAGGATAGGGAAGATTTAGTATTGACAGATTGACAGATATAGGGCAGCTCTATTGTGAGCTTTGCAGAAAATAGTATTGACCAGTTATAGGAATTGATTTGACAAGAGATAGGACCAGACAAAGGAAACAAAGTATAGTTTTGACAAAGATTGACAGTTTATAGGAATTAGGACAAACAGAATCATCACAGATAAAAGCTGAGACATAACCAGATAAAGCCAAGGAACCCAGAAATAAAGATGAGACCCACTATTGCACCACCATAGCCACAGAAACATCAACTTAGACCCATACTGAGACAATTAGGAGCTCATTTAATACTGACATAATACCAACAGCCATTTTACATATCCCAGTTCCCTTCCCATCCAGTTTCCCAGTTTTATGACATGCACCAGACCAGATAACAGAGACCTAAAGGTGACTCAGAGCATCAGAATCTGTAGTAACTTCTCATGAGACTAGAGAGAAGTCCCCCACCAAAGATGACAAGCCAGTCAATGTAGGACAGCCTGATTCATCCACCTGAATATTCATAGTGTTTTGCTGGTGGAATTGACACAAGTATGGAGGTACTCAGAAAGCTCATGCACAAACATACAACACACCTGAGGAGTGACTTACAAACAAAACTAGTTGTTCTGCAATACTGACACAAAGCTGAGACACCACTATTTCCATTTTGGTTCTTCGCACTGCAATATTCCAGAAGTATCTGACAACTATTCACCAGTTTACATTTGGGATCACTAAAGCATCTGACCACCTCATCAATGGCTAACTCCATTTTGGAGCTTTTTAGCCATGCCATGATTTTGGATGCAGCTAAGGCTAGGCTCCAGTGGCTAAAGGCGTAGGCTACAGCTAATTGTTATAAAAGGAAATTAATTACAAAAAGACTTTATTATATGACTTCACCTGCTAGGGACTTAATAAATGCATACATATCCTCTGGGACTGATGTCTGATCATCAGTTAGCCCTTCCATTGCCTGTAGCTGCATCTCCTTGCCCATGCCATGTGTGAAACTGAGTCCCTGCCCATTCTGAAATGAAAATTTCAACATTTGAAGTGCTTCCATAACTTCAGGGCTCAGCTGATTATGTCATAAAGCATCCGTCTCTTTTGCACTGGAAAAAACTTGCTCTGAAGGTACTGATGTGCTTTGAATTGGAAGGACATCAAGGGAAAATGCAAACAGTGTTGGATAGCAGTGCTGGTTATCCTGAATGACATACTAAGACATCTGGATAATGAAACAAATACAGGTGCTCTTACCTCCCAGTATTTGAGAATTGGGACAAAGGCCTCTGACAGATACATATTAGATGCACCTCTGACTCCAGACTTTGATGGTGCATATTATTTGTCTCATCAATTGTATCCATGCCAAGAATAACAGCTGCACATGCAAGTGCTGTTGTAGGGCATGCAGGTGTCTGATTATGGACATCTGCCATTTGATAATATGACTGAAGCTGATAATAAGGAATATGATGAAATGTAGATTATGCAGTAATTATTGGACTTACCATTTCAATAAACATCACCAGTATATCTTGAGCCTTCTCTGGTAAATGTTGATGAAACCACACAAGTTTGTGAATAGGATTGATTACTGTTAAGCATGAAAATAGACATATTCTCTGAAGGATAAGCACTTACAGATCACAAAGAAGTACACTGGGACATCATTAGCTCGCTCACAATAGTCATCAAGTTTATTGAGGCCCACCATTACAACATCAGTAAGATGCAGGAATTTGATCCTTTTATTCTCCCACATGGTTTTCATCGCTTTGGATGCAGGAATTGTATTACAGATACATGGTGTCTTCTCTGCAGATAGCAGTTGTTGAAAGGAATGGGGGACCTAGGTATACCAATACTAAGAGAATGTGAATAGAAAGAAGAATCAGATGCACAGATAGAATTTCTTTAAAATCAGCTAGAACCTTCCATTCTACATCACTGAGCTTATACTTTTGTAATTCTGAAAATTCTCTCGAATTCAGAAACTTATCGATGGCCTGAGTCATGGTCAGTCAGATATAGTTCTAATAGTTAATGAAAGATACTCACTGGCTGTAGATTCAGTGCTCAGTCAATCATTAGAAGAGTGGATGACCAGCAAGTGATTACATCACGTAGTAACTGTAAATTACTTAAATTTAGACTACTAAGAACTTCTGTGAAGCACTGGTGCTGAATTGATGAAGCACAAATCTAAATGGATGATTCAAATCAAAATATAATCTACTGATTGATTTAAAACATATGACTCAGACAATGGTTCTCACCAAGGCGATAGGATCATGTTGAGGTGCTGCTCCAAAAGTGTTCACTTCCTCTGGTGTAGGCTCAAAGTCTGCAGCTGCTAGTGCTGCAAGTTCAAGATTGGTAATAGCACCAAGAACTGCTTTGCATGCTAAATTGACAATATGAGCAAAGCACCTATAGGAATTGTTAGATTATGTGATGATATTTTAACTACCTGGATGTACCGGATACGTTGCTTAATGGCATCAAATGAGATGCATTGATGTCATAGCTCTGATTCAAGAAAATGCATAAATGTATCATTATTTGAAGCATTGTCAAGGCTAATCCAGCCAATCTAAGAAAATGATATAAGTTTGGCACTTCCGAACACCAAAACAATGAATAGCACACCTTAATTGCAATCCATAAGCAGTCCAAAATATGAAGGAAAGCATGGGCAAGATGTTTGCCATCATGACAGCCAGGAACACAATGAAATCCCATTAGATCAGCTTGAAGACAAAGTGAATACTTCATCTCGCCCATTCCTGAAATAGGGACCTTCTTCGTTTCAATCCAGTATGCTGTTACAGCCATAAACAGGACAAGGTTTGAATTTGTCCATAGGTCACACGTAAATGAAATCTTTCCTAGCACACCCTAATAATCTTTAGAAATAATAAAGAATAAAATTCAAACTATAATGCATACCAACATGTCCTTTGAGAGCTGCTGAAGGTGCTTCTGCCACATCTCCATTATATGCTCTCGTAGTTGTGTTTGATGAGGTATATCACTATCTGTCAGTTCCCCTTGTAGCATCAAAAATATATGATGTAATTCAGGAGATCCCCTATGATTGCTCAATAATATTGATTGACTATTAATAACCATGAGAACAAACCTGGTGATACTTTATTACCAACCTGATCTGTCGCAGCAATAAATGCAATCAATGCCCTGACAAATGCATCAGACAAGAATGGTACATTGTCAAGATTTGTCAGTATTGTATTCCATGGTCCAGGCTGTCCCTTTGATGTGCGGTATTCATTAACAGCATGCAAAGCAAGCAGGGCTACTATTTCAACACCTATCCGATCACATGCCATCAACCCATAGGCTGACATGTTGTCGGTACAGATGACAATGCCAGTTACCTGTTGATGTATCACAAGCATATGATTTTGCATGTTCCATGGTTTTCTGACCTAGGTAAGCATATAAGATGGATTGGTCAGAAAAGAAATGCATGTGAGCTACTTGCAAAGAATACAGTACATGAACCAGGTTACTATTTGAAGAATGGGTATATATCATGCTGTTGGCTTAATGTTGGTGATTCTTCAGAGGTTGTGTTAGACCCAACCTTCACATGATCTCTAACAATGACAAACAACTGGCTACTTCGCGTTCGAGTATTCCCGGTGCGTCACTTGCTAGTGTGAAGTCGAGACTAAGGTCTTGACTCTTTGGCTTTTAGTAGTAAGGTGTGTGAGTTCTGAGTAAGTTGGTATGAATTAACTTAGCTCAAGGCTGGGGTCTTACCAGCGTGAGCAATGCTACTTAAATACACAAGTCGTATACTACTGTTGTCTGCTATTTTGGCACCGGTGTTTGGCCAGCGAGAAGAGTCTGACGTGTCAGCTGGTCGAAGCATAATGGTATCTTGAAAGAGAGTTCCAAAGGTGGCGAGGATGGCAAAGATAGAGAAGGAGTTGAATGGGGTTAGATGAGCGAAAGGAGCGAGATGCCGGTTAAGTGGCTATGGGGCATGTCAGGGTTAGGGTAAAGATAGGGGTCATCTCGTGACGTGATTAGGGGTTAAAATTGTGACATTACCCCCCTGTTAAGGCAGTCGTCCCGACTGCGGGTGCTACCAGATGTTGTTGTGATTTTAAGAAGTCCGCTATTGCCTCGGTTGCGTGTTCAAGTAAGTCTTCCCTTACCCATTGGTTCTCTTCGTCAGAATACCCCTTCCACTTGACTAGATAGTCAGTTACTAGCCATGATGGTGGTCCCTTCTTTCCCCTTACTCGTTGTTGTCTACTGTCAGCAATTGCTTCTATCTCATACTCTTCTTCGTCGTTTACGATGTCTGGTGGTGGTGGTGGCATTGTTATTTGGGATGGGAATATGGGTGCGATGTATGGTGTGAGTAGAGATTCGTTAAATACTGGATGGATCTGCCATGTAGCGGGTAGTTTGAGTTTGTATGCAGATGCTCCTATGGTGGCGAGGATCAGGAAGGGTCCTACATGCTTGTCGTCGAGTTTTTTCTTGGGTCAGGGTAGATGCAGGTTTGTCGTGTCTAACCATACATTGTTGCCAATTTGGTAGTGGGTGGATGGTCGTTTATGTCGGTCATGGGTGGTTTTCATCTGTTGTGCCACCTTTTCCAGTGCGGCCTGTGTTTTGTCGTGTATCTTCATCTCAGCTGCAAATTCCGTGGCCATGGGCATCTTGTTTCCTCGGGGGGTGCTGTCGGCGACTACTTGGGGGTGGCATCTGTGGTTGATGAAGAATGGGCTCCTTCCAGTCGCTGAGTGTACATGGTTGTTGTGCTGGAAGGCGGCTAGGGGCAGCCAGTCTGCCCAGTCATTTTGCCAGTGATTGACGAAAAGCCGAAGGTATTTTTTGACTTCTTGGTTCATTTGCTCTGTCTGCCCATCGGTCTGAGGATGGTAGACAGTAGAGGGGTTTCCCTTGATGTCAAGGAGTCGATACAACTCCTTAAGAAATTCTGAGACAAACTGGGGTCCTTGATTGCTGATGACTTTCGCAGGCATACCATGTTGTGCGTATATGTGGTCTCACAAGATTTTGGCCCATCCTTGCGATGATAGTTCAGTGTCGCACACGACTGGGATGATCTGCTTGGAGAAGCGGTCAACGATGAGGAGGATAGTGTCGCTTCCTTTCGACTTAGGGAGGCCCGTCATCATATCGACCGAAATGTGGGTCCATGGTTCAGTTGGTATCTCGTTCGGGTGTAGTGGAGCTGATTTGGGGCGTGTTATCGTTTTGGTTCTTTGGCATGTCTCACACCCTTTGACATATCTTTCGATGTCTTTCCCCAGGTGTGGCCACCAGTAGTCGCGCTGTATGAGCTCCTTGGTTTTGGCGATTCTGGGGTGCCCAGCAGTAATGTGGTCATGATGATAGGAAATGATGTCCCCTTGTAGTGCAGTCTTGGGGGGTATGTATATTCTTTCATCATAGAAGAGCAGTCCTCCTCGTTGTTCGATCCCTTGGGCA
>JANDKJ010000266.1:0-21713 GCA_028551335.1 Armillaria sp. CMW 4456
GGACCATTGCCTAATAGGTAGAGTCGGTTTGGAATGGAGAGCGCATATAAATACAGTAGATACGGAGTAGAAGACAAGCTTCAGGCCCCCTCTGTGTAGTGTGTAAGCAAAAGTTGACACTCTCAGTCGGTTCAGTTAGTAGTTTCGAATATAGAGATTGGTTCACAGCAGTAAAAACTCTGTGTGAAGTGTGATCAACTCTAAGTTCATCTAGGGGACGTTAGGGAGGCCAGAGCGCTTGCGCTCTCGTGTGTGTAGGGTTTCGGGTGACGCATGGAGCTACAGTTGGCAGAGGTTCAAACCCTTTGGACTGATTAGCTTGCGCTCTTTTCCCCAAGTGGCAGAGGTTCAAACCCTTTGGCTTGTGGGACGGTGTTATTGTGTTTTTGGGTTTCTCTGACTCGGCACAGGTTCAAACCCTGTGGAGTTACGATCGGTTAGGAAGCTAGAGCACATTGGTTCAAACCCAGTGGCTCTTGTGGATTGGATTTGGGAGCGTCTCTTGGAAGAGCGCATTGTGCTTGGGTTAGATTTGTGTGTTTTAAGGGCGAATTGTGTTGCGCTCTGCATCTGGGATGGTGCATTTGTGATATTGCCTTGAGGCCCGGCGACAAAGTCGCCACCTCTTGTAACAAAAGTCTTTAGACTTAGAGAAGTCTAGAAAATCGGAGAGCGCACCTGTTTAAAGCGTATTCAAGGTCCTAGAACCCGTCTTATCAATTCCACTGCTTGCTTCTATCGCATTATAATCCCCCACGAACTAAAGAGTGTGTGGTTGTTGTGTGTGGTTGTAGCATCGAGGGTTAGAGTGTGATTCAGAGTCTATAGTCTCTGCTCGCATTTCGAGTCCATTTTGGCTGCACGCAGCGACTTGCCTCTTCACCGTAATCAGAACTTAATAGTTCCTTATGGATCTGTGCTTTGTCGATATCTTCTGGATCTGAAAAAGACGGTGGTTCTCCTGTGGAGATGTCTAATTCCGGTGGGACTGGAGAAAGTGGTGATTCTATAAAGCCTCCTGGTATTGGGCTTGTGATTTGAGAATCTGGTGTTTCTGTGGGTTCTGTAGACGATGTTTCTGATGGGGGTAAATGTGCTGTAGCTTCTTGTAACTGTTGTCTTGCTGCTGTATTTCTGAGACGATGTCCTGCTGGTGGATTATACTGTGTGGTTCTTTCGAAATTATGAGAAATGATGAATGGGTTGTGATTCGAAGCAAGTGGAACCTGCTATGAATGACGATGAAGGTAGAATTTGGTGAATACGAAAGATGTTATGTCGATTTGTCGATTAAAAATAGAAAACCCTCGTGGTGGGCTCCAAAATGATGAGGTGGTCAGATGGTTTAGTGATCTCCGAACGTAAACTGGTGAATAGTTGTCGGATACTTCTGGAATATTGCCGTGCGAAGAACCAAAATGGAAATAGTGGTGTCTTGGCTTTGTGTCGGTATTACAGAACAACTAGTTTTGTTTGTAAGCCACTCCTCGGGTGTGTTGTTTGTTTGTGTGCGAGCTTTCTGAGTACCTCCATACTCGTGTCGATTCCACTGACAAAACACTATACGTATTCGGTACTGGACAAATCAGGCTGTCCTACATTGACTGGCTTGTCGTCTTTGGTTGGGGACTTCTCTCTAGTCTCATGAGAAGTTACTACAGATTCCGACACTCTGAGTCGCCTTTGGTCTCTGTTATCTGGTCTGGTGTGTGTCGTAAAACTGGGAAACTGGATGGGAAAGAAACTGGGATATGTAAAACGTCGGTCAGTATTATGTCGGTATTAAATGAGCTCCTAATCATCTTGGTAGGGGTCTGTGCCGATGTTTCTGTGGCTATGGCGGTGCAATAGCGGGTCTCATCTTTATTTCTGGTCTCCTCGGCTTTATCTGGTTATGTCTCAGCTTTATCTGTGACGATTCTGTTTGCCCTAATTCCTATAAACTGTCAATCTCTGTCAAAACTATACTTTGTTTCCTTTGTCTGGTCCTATCTCTTGTCAAATCGATTCCTATAACTGGTCGATACTATTTCCTGTGAAGCTCACAATAGAGCTGCCCTATATCTGTCAATCTGTCAATACTAAATCTGTTCAAAACCTATCCTTGCAACGCTTGCAATAGAGCTGCCCTATAACTATCCAATACTATTCATCTGCTCCTGACGCCCAAATGGGTTCACTAATGTCTTGTGAAATTGAAACTGTTAAAACTAATCTGATCTTGTGAAATTGAAGCTAATTCTTTCCTATAAAACTAAAAGAGGTGAGTACTGCACGGTTATCACTTACTAACACTGAGCAAATGCCAGTAATGAAGTAAAACAATGATGAGAGTCAAGGTTTTAAGTCGATGGATGATGGTGAAGCGTCTCGGCTTTAACTACATCAAGCTTGGCTTTGTGGTGAACGAAATCGCTATTAAACGTGTACTATCGGTATTGTCGAAGCTGGGTGAGTTACTGAGGTAAAACGAGTCGATGTGTGTATGTGAGGTAATGGAATAGAGAGAGTAACTAGTGTACAGTATGAAATTACCGTGTTTATATAGTAAGATATAAATAAAATGGCATCCTTGTGGTATATCTGAAGGGCTATGCGTTAGCATATGTGTTTCTGACCTTCTGACTATACAGCAGGTCTTGTGCATTGTCTTATTCATGTCTACGCCTTTGATTTTTGTAGTTCCGGCATTAGACTATGCCTTATTCATAGTGTCGGAGTTGAGAATACTCGTCGGAAATGACTGAGTACTGCCAAAGTATCGTGTGCATTGATGTCCCGTGGTTTACAGCAATAACCAATTAATTCCGAAGTCGCCAAAGGGTGTTTGTGCTGCGGAAATCGTCAAATTGCTGTGATGAAGCCCCTATGATCGCCGGATCAATGTCGAGAAGCTCCGCTCACGTGGCTGCGCCTGTGCACTTTGATGCATCAATGCCGGAGACATTGGCAATGCGCTCTAGATCCTATTCTGGTAATGGCAGCACTAAATCCACAGCTTTAGGTCAAAATTGGAGTTGTCGGGGTATTGCCGAGGTATTGGCATCGGGAAAGCATTGGAAAAGCCCTATAAAGTATATATGGGCTTGTGTGGAATGATTGGTTTGCTGAGAGTCTGCTAAAGGGATAAATCTGCGAAATTGGAGCGTACAGAGCCCTGAGGCTCATCAGCGCCCAGGGTTGTGTACATTTCATGAGATGACCAGCTCGTCTGTGAGGGTCGTCGTTGGTACAGATGATGGTGATAAGGTGATGTAGTCAATGTAGACTGGGGGTCGAAGGGTGTTGCTGGACCTTCTTGCATGGGAGGGTCCGGCAGTGGGCTGGCTGGATGTGCTGCTTCATACTCTCATATTACCTGTTCAGTGCTCGTTCCTGCCCTGAATAGCCCCTGCCTCCCTTGCTCGCCTGAAGAAGTCGTCGAGGTCCATGTGAGCAGGGGATCGTTGGAGGGTTGCAGTGGTGGGGTCACCTGGATCTCTTCTAACGGGATCAGCCAGGGGATCCAGGAGGGGCAAGGAGGCGGTGGTGCTGGATGATGGGGGGTAGGCATGTCAGGCATGGATGGGGAGGGGCGTCACTGGCCTAGGTGGAAATGCTCTTTCCAAGTCTTTGTCGACTTCTGTGTGTTGAGGGAGGTCTGGTCCAACTCCGATGGCAGGGCCACACCCTGCCCTTCATGGGAAGAGGACATAGAATCTGTTTAAGAAAGTGACAAGGGGGAGGAGGCAATCAAGAATGATTCAATAGTAGTACCAGAGGATAGCTATCAGGGCTATCAGCCCAAGGATGGCTGGGATAATGAGGAGGGCAAGGCTTGGGTTGGAGGTCATATGGTCTCTTTCTTCACAACAAGCATGTAAGGAAGAGAGGGTGAGGAAGCCTCGAGCTAATTGTTAGACCCAACCTTCATGTGATCTCTAACAATGACAAACAACCGGTTACTTTGCGTTTGAGTATTCCCAGTGCATCACTTGCTAGCATGAAGCTGAGGCTAAGGTCTTAGTCCTTTGGCCTTTTTAGTATGAGTTTTGAGCAAGTTGGTATGAATTAACTTAGCTCGAGGCTGGGGTTTTACCAGTGCGAGCTACACTACTTAAATACACAATCCATATACTACTGTTGTACACTATTTAGGTGCTGGTGTTTGGCCAGTGAGAAGGGTCCAGAATGTCAGCTGAGTGAAGCATAATAGTACATTCAAAGAGAGTCCTAAACTGGGTGACAATAAGGAGGGAATTGAACGGGGTTAGGCAAGCAAGTGAGCGAGGCGACAATTGGGCGGCTAAGTTGTGACTGGGGTTAGGGTGTCGATAGGGGTTGGTCTCATGATGTTATTAGGGGTTAAAATCATGACATTAGCAGATGTGATATCCCCAGCCATAGTGACAGTTGAGTTTCCTTGGGCTATCAAAAATGCATCAGTGACATGTTCCAGACCTCCATAATGTAGAAAATCTTACTGAGAGCATCAAGGTACCTGTAAAGTACACATATCAGCAAGAAGACAATCCAAAGAGGAGACTCATTCAGCTTACTTCCACTCAGCACAGTGAATGCATTGATAGTGACCAACAAACAACTGGATATCGAGGAAGCAGCAGAGATGGAGTTGACAATGCAGCTTGTGTGAGCTTTGAGAACCTCTGCTGGGAGAGCTGACACAAGCATGAGCATGGTGGTGTGAAGATGAAATGGTAGAAGGCATGGCTGAACATTTGAGGGTGAAGCAAGGGATGCTGGCTATCCTGCTGTCATGGCATGGCTTTATACTACAAAGCTGGATGAACTGCTGAGGATAGACTGGCAAGCAGGGTGATGGCAAGATTGTCAAGCCACTGGATTATGCCAAGACAAAACCATGGAGAATTTCTAAGCTGTGGATGGACCAAAGTATAGGGGCAGTATCAGAGTGGTGGTGTTGTGTGAGCTAAGACCCATGAAGAACAAGATGGAGGAAGAGACCAAGGCAGAAAATGCTGATTGCCAAGTCCAACAGCCTGGTCTGCATTCTGACTTGGTCGATTCCCTCAGCTATTTGCTTAGCTATCATCTCATGTATGCAGTAACCCCTCATGCAGATCCTTGATTCATGCAAACATGGATTGGAACAATAAAACACAATTCTCATTCAATTTGGGATCTGGTTGTTTTGCTTATCAAGGTCTCGACAATTGAAGAAAGAAGGAAGAGAGTCATTGGATCATGTGTGCAGTAAGGAAGATGCCTCTTATCTATAACTGCCATAGACAATATCCTTATTCTTGAAGGGGTGAAATTGTTGTCGACAAGAATCAGCGAGTTTGCACAAAATAAATTGAATTATAATCCATGGTTTTTAAAGCAAAAAAAGGAAATTATTTTGAAATTAATCCTGCCTCAATGAGTTCAGCATATTGGCAACTATAAATCAAATTCTACAGCAATTACCATCTTTTTTAAACCAGAAAAAGGAAATATATTTGAAATTAATCCTGCCCCAATGAGTTCAGCATCTCAGCAGTTTGGAGGAAATCACTAGACACAGTAAAAAAGGAAATATATACAAATTATATTATATATAAGGCATACGGCATATTGGCATCATTTGTTATCAGTTGTTATCTATTCCAAAAACATCCGGCTATCAATCTATCATTTTAGGTAAATTTCAAAAAGGACTTTTGCACACTAAAGACCGAGTCACAAGGACTCGGAACCTCTGTCACGCCCACACACGCACTGACACCTGTGATGCATTTTAGGGCCAGCGCTAAATTTGAAATGCGTTAACGCACCTGGTGGTCAATATAACGCACGCACAGCACCGCACACGCACACGCACCGAACGCTTAATTCTCTGTGCCCCTTGTTCGAATGACACGCATGTAGGACTCGAGGCAAAGTTTGTGCTACACTGTATAAGACCAGTAGCTTATTGATGACCTATAGCTAGAGAAGCGCCCTATAGCGATCACATACACTAGTCTTCGGTCCAAATCCGTCGGCACAGAAGCACATTGACACGTACGCTAGGCCTAGCACTGCACAAGAAGCAGCACGGCGAGGCACTGAAGTGGAGCTCGATGCGTGCGCTGGTGAGGCTGTTCCAGTTGCATTGGAGGCGGAGGGATGGCATGCCGGCCGACAAGGGGTGTTGAAGGCGCGGCATGGTGGATGTTCTGTGATATAGACAAAAGGCCTTGTTAACTAAAAACGGAAGAGTAGCCGGAGATGAATGCATGTCATGTCGGGGTGTGTATGATCGGCTGGAGGTGCTCGATAAAGTCTGGCTCGGCTGTTCGAGTCAGCGTAATGTGAGAGCTTCATTCATACCGATCGTACCAAACATTTTGGGACGTCTTCGCTTGATATACGACTCTGGGGTGGATCACCCCTGGCTGCGATCACACGATGACATTTGCGATTCCAGCGGCCCTTGTCCTCCATCTCGTAACCCATACGTGACATCGAGGAGCCATACCAGGCTATAAACAGTCGATACTTTCCGGAAGCAGGCGTGGGGAGTTCCTTGTATCATGCAAGGGTTTGGGGTTTAGGGTTTGGACTCTTGAAGCAGGGGAGGTTTGTATGCGCTCATATTATTGGTGAAACGTGTTGTTGGTGAAAGGCACACGGTGGACGGCGAGTTGTTGGCTCGTCTGGATTCATGGCAAGATAGCCATACCCGAAGTGGTGATGAGGAAGGTCTTGATTCCCACGCCATCAACGCGAATGTGAATGGGCCGAATTAGCCGGAAATCATCTTCGCACAGATTCTATTTCTTCTGATTTCCTCCCTCACCACGGAGCCGGTAAAGGGTGAGTGCTGAATTTCGCGACATTGTGAACACCATAGTAAGATTATTCACCAGGGTTCCGTACTTTTCTCGGTATGGTTCCGAACCTTTTTACGATCCTGTACATGTCCGGCGCAAAACTTACTGTTGCCGGTATAAAAGAAACCTGACGGAAACTAGAGAAGTGTACACCATGCACCACCAGAAATAAGAATTATCATAACAAAGGCTGTAGAGAGTTCACCTGACCAACGCTATCTGCTTCCTTTGTTTCTTCAACAAAGGAAGAGCACCAACCTTTGTATGAATGTGACGACACAGATGAAAGGAAACTGGTGGTCTGCGACTTTAAATACGACGTCCCAGAGTATGTGGTCTGTATTCAGCATTCCCTCGCTTTCTTTTACTGCTCAGTCCTGTCACAGAGCGGCTCCCTCTGTCGTCCAGTTATACCACGATGCTGTTTGCCGACATCTTCCGGTATCACCAATTTGAGCCACTAGCAGTCAACTTTCTTATATCTCCCTTTCCCTTCAGGCATGGATGTCAGGGGTTTTCTGTCTGGGCTAGTAGGCGAAGCCTCAGAGCCAAGGGTGTGTCGAGCTCATTGACGGATACATCTAGGTCTTACTAACTATTTTTTCTTCAGCTTTATTTCAACAGACTACAATTCAGGGCTTGTGGGGATGCTTTCTTCAAGCGGTCCGAGTCGAAAAGTAGTCCTTTGGTGGTGGTGAGCTCAGACGAGAGCTGCGATGAATCGAAGTAGGGATGAGGTGAATCAAACGGTAGCAAGACGCCATAATGGAGATGGAGGTGATGTATATTGCGAGTACCCAATGCAGATTGGTATCGCACTCTCAAGCCTTGGGAGATCCGAGAAACTGGATGCGCAATTGGATATGGACCTCCCAGCATATGTATTGACCTTCCCCTGCACATTTCCCCGACACAGCAGCTCGGATTCATTTCCCATACAATCCCCACTATCCCCATTCCGACTTCATTAATAGATTTCTCAGAGGCTGATGATGTATCTTCCACCACTGACATCGCACAGAAAACTTTTCGACGTCAATGTAGTCTACGGGAAGGAGAAGAATCAGCAACATTGTCTTACTTACAGACTAAGCAGTTTAGTTAATTCAGTATGGAGTTAGAACTTGGATTCCTTTAGGTAATTGTAGACTGGGGGCGCTATGGCATGGATATTACTACTAAGCAAGTACAATAAGTCTTTATTTCATCGTCTACAATTTTCCCTTTGTTCGCTATATTTAGTATTAGAAATGTCATGAGAACTCTTGAAAGAATAGCTGGTATCTTCTAGAAGAAGACCCATGTATTTAAGTAAATCAGAAATGTCATTGAAGGATGTCTATCATTTTACTCAAACTATCTACTTAGTGTGAATTCAGTGACTACGCCAAGTGCCAGTTGACTTTACTCATACTACGCTTTAACATAGCACTAAATACTACACCTGAACACTTATAGCTTATATCTCGTTCTTCGAAGGTAACTAGGACTCGATTTCACTATCATAGGACGAGTTGATATATATACAGAGTTTACACTTCTAATAAGCGATAACACGGTCGGTATCTAACAATACAGGACCAATTTGGGATGACGGAGTCGATCCACAGTGCTCGGGGTCGTACACCCCGCAGACAGGCCCAGGATTTTCATATACGATTCCAGAGCATCCGATGTTGGCGATGATCAATGTGCGGTGTGACCTAGATGTTGAAATTCCTCGAATTTAGCACGGCTCGGGAGAGGTATTTCTGACTACGATCCGAGCATCTTTGGATTACATCCGAGAGCGCTAGCCTGTGAGTACTCAGACACGACTCGGAGCAAGAGTGTCAGAAGCGATGTCGTCAGCACAAGACCAAGAAGACATTCGTATTCAGGATCGAGACATATAAGGAGTCATGCCAATCGCAGTGCCTATCGTCGCAGCATCCGACCTAATCTCAGAGTACAAGTGAGAACCTCGCTAGGCTGATCAGTGTGACGGATTACTACGGTGCACGAGATGAAGGACGGAATCGGAACGCGGTCCGGTCGCCAGGACTTTTTCAACTGCGGCCGTCATCGAGCTTCGTCGTCCTTCCTCCATCTCATCATTTGGAAATTTTTACTCGCATGATGCCCACGGTCTTTCGCTCTCCAGTGATGCCTTCACAACAAGGAATTCCGGACGATTGCACAAGGTCATTCGCTAATCACGCATCCAGTGCGTAAGGGGAGGCGTGAAGACCTTGCTTGGTGCCTAGTAGTTTTGTAATCGGAAGTGCTGTTCTGACGTGAGGTGCGTAAGCCAAGCTGCAGCTGATGTTGCTAGACCACCACATTTATAGGAAGGACGTGGGGGTATGGCCTGAAGACGTTTTTGTGACCTCTAATGGGCTGTGCGTATTCACTAGCTGTTCTACGTACCGCATGGTTTTACATCCGGCTCCGCCTATGCAGTTGTATCCTCGCTTGAAAGCACACTTTATTAGTCCTTTAAAGCATGACAAGTGTCTCTGTGTCCCACTCGTTCACTTTTGAACCAAGGAGCAGGCCCTACACCTGAAACGGATCAGGACTCGTGCGTGGGAAAGGCTCGAATGCGGCTGGATGCGCATGCGTGTCCGCGGAGAGGGTGGCGTGTACGGTGCTCACATTGGTGCGGAGGATATTTATAGCTATGTCGTCGGGTGAAATGAAAGGTTGACCGACCTTCACCATTCGTGCCGCCGGACTCGGAGACGCCTCTTGCTCTGCGTCATCTGTTCCGTCTCCCGGAAAGAAACGGAGGGCGGAAGCCTCGTCGCCGTCGTTTGAATAGGCCCAGAAAGGAAGGCCCCCTCTCCACGCTAGAGTTCCTTTTTCCGAGATAAGCTTGTCAGCCATCAGGACGAGGTCTCAGGCTTCACGAAGAGACAAATGTAAATAACTTGAGCGCTTGCCCCCAAAGAATGGGGCGCGTCCTCTATCACTGTGACGCGTCTTCCTTCTTTCGCACCCCTCGTCTCACACCACTTCACGACCTTACATCGCTTTGTTTCTTTGTCACACCCACCTACTCCCTTCACTGTTGGTGTGGCCGGATTCGGTACTCCCACTTTCTGGTTCACCCAGTGCTCCAGATTGAGTGTTCGGGGCTCTCATCCCCGCCCGGGGTCTCTCACATTTCGGCCGATCGACTCCCGAAGCAGGCGTTCAGCGGGTGCAGGTATGTCCGACACGAGCAAGGGAGGCCACCGCGCGCTTATCCTATCGGTGTTGGCGGGTGGCGTGGAGGGTGTGCTAGGTTATGGATGCGGGAACAAGCTGTGTTCATTGCCGTGGCCAGCTTCGGTGAGACGTTGGGTGCTCGAGACAGGACGTTGTATGCACCGCGCAGCTGTCATTTGGGGTGTGTGCAATAGCAGCTTCATTTTGGTAGGAGGGGGAGGCTAGGGTTGCTCCTGCACCAGGATGCTGTCGTGAGTTTACGCACGGCCAGAAGGGCGGTCTTGATCCTAGCTGTGTAATCAATATTAACGATGGAACCACCCGTGGTTTATACTCTCCGCATCTAGAAAGTCGGATACTTTATGTGAATGTAATCGCCCACATATCGGACTGAGCACCGATATTCCAGGTATCGTGTCGTTGCTACACGAGAAGTGTCATGCGCACGTGGTGTCGGTTACTTGTTGATTAACGTGGGAATAAATTTTCTTTTCCACCTAACAGAATACTAGATTGCGCTCAAGGTGAATTTTCTCTGTCCTTTTCTTCTTTCTTCTGAATATTTCCGATAGTTGTTGTGGTATCCATGTCTTATATACCAACCAAAAAGTCAAATTACGATGCAAGGCTGCTTCCTAGCTGTTCTCATGCCCCTCTGAATGCCAGAATCGTTGAGGTCCTGCGAACCAATGATCCACCAACGGACTGCGAGAGGCAGATCCTCGAAACGATACTCTCCGAAACACCAGGGCGCATAGCACTGCTCGACTCTCTCATCCACGCCACTACCACCCCAAGCGTGCTTGACTACCTGACTAAGGATCGCCAGCAAGCCCTGGCAAACGAGGCTGATGCAAAGATGATACTCTCACCGTCTCGTCGAATGCCCACAGAGCTGCTCACAGAGATCTTTATTTAGTGTCGGGAGAATGGTTCGGGAGTTTCGTTCGATCCTCAGCGAGACCCATGGACTTTGACACGTGTCTGCAGGCAATGGCGACAGGTTGCTATTGCCACCCGTGAAATATGGTCGAGAATCGCGTTGAATTTCTCACATGACGACATCCTTGTCGACAGCACCAGACTGCATGATGCGCTTGTGGTGCTTGGTATGATCCTTGACCGAGCCCGCCCGCATGCTCTCGGCATTACTATCACTGACCATAATGAATTACAAGCACACCCAGCATATCAACTACTTCTCTCTAATGCAGAGTATTGGAAAACCTTGCGTTTCGATGCATTGAACTCTGGACTCATCTTCTCTCGACCTTCCGGTGGTTTCTTCTCTCAGCTTGAAACAGTTGAGATGGAGGGAGACTTTGAAGACATGTCCATTTGGACTAGATTTTTGGATGACGTACATATATTTTCGGTTGCTCCATGTCTACGATCCTTTAAAATCAACTAGGGAAACTTCTTTTCTCTCCCAGCGAATCTCATCGAGTTCTATGATGTCGAAGAATTTGATTCTTTTACATACAGCACCCTCTGGAACCTTGTCAACCTCGAGGTCCTGTCATTCCATTGCAGCTCGTATTCCAATGGATTTCCCCGAATCCACCTCCCGAGGCTCACCAAACTCCAATTGACGATGGGGAATGACCCCTATTCTGTTTATTCATCTGTGACGTACAATCATTTTGACTTCCCAGCGCTCACCCACCTCGAGAGTGTCCGCCTAGATTTCGACTCAAAGACCCCTTCTTTACTATTCGCACAGCCAATTTACTCATCAACGGTAAC
This sequence comes from Armillaria sp. CMW 4456, assembly GCA_028551335.1. Taxonomy (NCBI): domain Eukaryota; kingdom Fungi; phylum Basidiomycota; class Agaricomycetes; order Agaricales; family Physalacriaceae; genus Armillaria; species Armillaria sp. CMW 4456. The sequence continues at coordinate 11,757 of JANDKJ010000266.1, forward strand.
TAACCTTGGTTTGACAGACGTCGGGTTGAACAACCCCCCTGGATATTCATCGAAAAATGACCTTACTCTTCCGGCTACCAAACCTCCGGTGTCTGACCATATCTAGTCGGTCTGCACCGAATGATCTCTTGGATGCGCTGATCATCCGTCCTGGAAAGACTATCATCTTTCCGACGGTGTCCAAACTCAGTATTACGTCCTACACGATTTTGTCAAACAAACCGCTTGATATGTATATTGTAGTGGAGCTTGTCGAGTCCCGAAGAGATTGTGAGGCTCTGCGGGAGTTTGAAATCGGGTGGGACGGGAGAGTTGGGAATGATGATGCTGATGTGTGGAGCCGGTGGGAACGGCTTTGTGCGCCAGGGGGTAGGGTGAGAATATCAGCATTTATTACGGGTGAGGACTATTTTTACTCGTTCCACTGCCTTCAGTTAAAGTAATATCACAGGCATTGCATCGAAGCAGTTCTAAATATGGTTGGGAAGGACAAGGATTCTCCAAAGTATCGTTTGATAACTATCGCCTAGTACCAACTTGAAGGGTAAAACTCAAAATGGTGGAGAGTGTTCTGCAAACTCATACCTGCTGCTTCGTCGATTAGGAACAGAACCCCGAAAACATTGTTTATACAAATGTAGTTAAAGAATACACTGCTGCGTGCTTTGCGCTGGCCGACTGTGTTGTCATTGCCGAAGCCCGTCAATGATCGATAATTACAAGTCATTGGGTGTATTGCGGGCTTCCTTGGAGCTCGATGTGTTCGATTGCTGCATGCCACCACAACAATCGAAGTTCATGACATCCGACTGCATATCCGACGCTTCGAGTCAGATGCATGAATCTTGAGTGTGTAAGGTTTAATAAGGTCATTCATTGTGACAGAATAGGCAAATCATTATATAACTATGACGTATATTAATTACAGAACACGGTCGTCTAGATGGAGGTATCTAAGAGCAGTCTCTTTCTTAAGTGTACCAACATATTAGCTCGTTGATACCTTATGCTGGCGCTACTTTGTCAGGCGTAAGTGTGATTGGGGACGGGAGGGAGAACTCTACGATCGTCTATTTGCCCCGTTGAACACCAGTTCCATATGGGACGGGGGAGGACTTGCTGTAAACGTTGGCGGGGACGTGTGGACAAATTTGGGTTACGAACAGATTATATCTGTTTCCAAATGATGTGGGACACACATTGTCCCAATCAATGAGCTCCGAAAAAAAAAAAAAAGAACAGTGATTGCAGCAGGCTTTTTCGGGACCCGGAAAACGTCGTCTTTGGCATCTAACGATTGACGCCCAACAATAGTTTGAGCCCTCAACAGGCTGTGTATCTCCGTGAGTCTTAGATTGCAATCACCCATTGAATGTATCTATAGCAAAAAGTGAGACACGTTCCCGATGGATTAGACGTGTAAGTGTATTACCAAAAAGTCAATCTTCAAGTCATCTACGCGCCTTCGGTAAGCCTGAATGGCATCGTTGAAATCGTCGACATATAAGATACCTCTAAAGCCACGGTGCTTCAGCTCGGAATTCTTCATATCTTGGGCCATCTGTTCAAGGTACCTGTCAACGGAGTACTCAGTACCTCTTCACCGAAAACAGTATACAAAAGCAGCGACTTACCTTTCCATCTCCCCGCAAATAGCAATATAGCACAAATTCTCCGGGTCACCCTTCATCCGAACGAGGGTGTCGATGACACCAATCGTGTCTGCGATACTCTGACAGAGGTACCTTGCATTCTTTCTATTTCTTCCTTTTTGCTATAGGAACCATCCAAGTCGTTAGTGACGAGACATTATACTTCAATATATGAATAGAACCTGAAGGAGCCTGAATACGAATACGGCGACCTTGGCCAAGCTCGCGACGTATGGTACGCCAGTGGCTTCAGCGATTTCAGAGACTTTAAGATAGGCATGCATAGTGGTGGGAGTTAGTGCTAGGGCTGTGGGGGGTGGATGCAGGCGCTAAACCCTGAGCGCTTGTAGTGTACATGGATTTTGCTATGAGACTTGATGAGATAGAGGAACGTCGTAACGGGAATAGAAGTCAACAAGCATGGCGGAATGGGACGTCGGGAATATTGCCTTTCCTTGGATCGCTGTCCGGCTGTCGAGTGGCGGACGCAAGGCGCTTGTTCGACGCAGAAGATTCGATCAGACGAGAAGGGATACGCATCTTATTTTTGGTAGTTCAACTGTTTAAGAATGCTTCAGCATCGCGGGTTCGTCCACGCTGAGAAGGACAAGTTTCGTTGGTTATGTTCGTGTTCCTCAGAGTCACTAGAAAAGGTCATCAGGAGAATAGCAAAAGGAAAGCGCACGACGCACATCGATGGTCGGCAAATGACGAGATCCCATGCAACGCAGGTTTTGCCTTGCAGCATTTCCATGCATGTTGTTATCTTATATAAGTACCGTAAATCTTGATTCTGAACAAGCGAGATGGCACGTGAATATCAGCCTGCAGCCTTCCGTTAGGACCTTTGTTTTCTTGTTCGTTTAATCAGTATATGTGGGAGCATGAGATCCAGAGGCAGATGAAGCGAGTATATGAGGACGCTTATAGACACTGTCATTCGCTCAAGCATCGTTCTGTTGATGGACCTATGCTATGGTGCTGGCAGTCTAGTGGGCAGGGTGAATTCTGCATAAGCCCATTTGCGCACCAAATTCATCTGTGGAGGCTTGCGATGAGGATCACTTGTGGTAGACAGTGTCATCTGCATCATCTGTGACAATACATGCATATATGTGACATGTGACAAGCTCCAGTTAGGCTTATGTGAGACATAAGTAAAGGTCTCAGGTGCCCCAGCTAAGGGAGTTAATAGATTTTTTGTTGTCATTATATTGTTTAACAGGTGAATAATTGATGTAGCCTATGAGTTAATAATTCTACTCCCCTTTCTAAATTAATTATACCAGGATTGAAATAAGTCACTGTGATGTGTCTGTCACACTTGCAGTAAATTGGGATCAATTATGTAGTATGTCATTGCAAGCATCTGATGTCCTGATGACCTGTGCTGTGCTTGCATCGCTTATTTTCTCACAAGCGATAAGGTCCTCTGTCCCTTGTGTCTGAGCTGTGTTGGAGAAAAATCACTTGTGTTGGGTGGCTGCAACAGGTGTTAAGTAGAAATGAGTGAAAAAGAGTGTTTTTCAACAGTATAAGGGACAATAAGGTTACAATAATTTAATATTCAGAGTCCATGGAGGCTGCCTTGCATGGTTTGGGTATTTTTGGATGGGTCATTAATATATATTCTGGTGTCAATGCAACTGATGTATCAAGATTACACAAATGATCATTTGATCAGATGCATCTGATGGGAACTTCACAAATGAACTCTGCAGATGCAAATGAGGTCTACACACAATTCTCCTGCCCCCAGTCTAGTGATGTTTCTGACATCTAGTTATATTATGGGAAGTGTCATGCTCATTTGAGGTATGGAAGCTGGGTTTCAGATCAAGATGTTGGACTAATATTCATATTGGTATTTTCTCATCATCATCCACTTGTATATATGCTCCTAAGATGGTATTTTTCAATATCATCTGTCTTTGGAAGGGGGTGGATTGTGTGTGTAACTTCATATTTATTGTCACAATTTTAGCCCCTTTTTGAACCCTAACCCCAGTCTCAATGTCACAACAACTGCCCAACTGTTGCCCCACTCCCCTTGTGTGCTTAACCCCTTTACCACACACTTCCTTATGACCCAATTTAGCCTTCCCTTTGAATGTACTGGCTCTTCTCTGCCCAGGTGACAAACAATACCTATTCTTTCCCAATGGACACTTCTCCTCAGACAAACACTGGTGCCTAAACATTGTACAACAGTTGTATACTGCTCATGTATTTAAGTAGCTACACTCTCACTGGTAAACCCCAGCCTCGAGCTAAGTTAATTCATACCAACTTAAGCCAAACCAGCTCCTCTCCAACAAGCCAAAGACTATACCCTTAGCCTTGTCTTCATGCTAGCAAGTGACACACTGGGAATACTTGAATGTGAAGTAACTGGTTGTTTGTCATTGTTAGAAGTCATGTGAAGGTTGGGTCTAACAATTAGCTCGAGGCTTCCTTGCCCTCTTCTCCTTACACACTTGCTGTGAAGGAAAAGACCACATGTCCTCAGAAAACATTAACCTCACCCTCCTCACCATCCCTGCTGTTATCAGGCTCACAGCCCTGATAATCATTTGCTGGTACTACTACCAGGTCATTATTGACTGTTTTCTCCCCCTAGTCAACTTTCTAAACCACTTCTATGTTGTCTTCCCATGATGAGCAGGGCATGGCCCAGCCCCCAGAGGACCAGGTGTCCCTCCAAACCCAGAAATTGATGAAGACTTGGAAGGAGCGATTCCTCCCAGGCCACAAATGCCCCAGCCCATCCACACCTGACCCCATTTCACCTATCCCCCACCATCCAGCTCCACCCCCTCCTCCCCGCTCCCAGAACCTCCTGCTGATACCACTGACAGATGTCCTTGCAACCCCCCTGCTCCAACCCTCCAACAAAGCCCTGCTCAGCTGGACCTCCTTGACTTCTGTAGACATGCTGAGGCTACCAGGCACACTCCATACAAGGACCAGCATGGAACAAGTAATTGAAGCATATCATGTCATGCACCCACTCCTGGACCCCCTGCACAATGCTCCTCAGACACCCTCCACCCCAGACCTCACAGACCAGCCAGTCATCCCAGGAAGCATACACATCGTTGCAGCAACATGAACAGGAAGGGGGTGTTTCCCCCTTGACCATTCCTCCAGCAGCTCCTCCCCCTTCCTCACCCCCAATGAGTCTGCCCAGCCCCCTGTGGGTAGCTCGCACATCCCAGCTGGGCCCACCCTTTACAACCATACTGGAGGCCCCAGCAGACCCTCCACTGCCAGTCCCAACAACAGCGATGTTGACCCCATACCCCCCATCCGAATCCCAGGTGAAGAAGACACTGATGGAGGAATTAACTCCAACACCAGCAGAGCCAGGGCCCTTCCCCAATTTGTTTGATCCTTCTTGGGCTCTGGGTATGCCCAACCCAACAAGTATCTCACCAATGATGAGTAGGTCTGAAGGGACCACATGGGATGAGGTAGAATTGTACATACAAATGGCACAGCCGATGATCTGAGATCTAACTACAATACCTGTAACAGCAGAAGGGGCATGGAACCACTTTCTTGATTTAGCTGCTGACCAATATATCTACTTACGATGCTTCCAGGCTATGAGGCCAGCAGGAGAGTGAACCAATGACTGAGATGAGGAGGTTGTGACCTGGATCTTGATTAATCAAGCCAAGCAATGGGCTGCCGATCATGCTAATGCCAATGAAGAAGGACAATTCCAAATCATGCCAATTGCTGCCACTGGACCAGAATCTGCAGGACCCTCCCATGACCTGGGAACTACAACCCAGAGTCGAACCCCGAAAGACAAAACCACCAACCCAGGCACTGGCCAAACCTGCCCAGTCCCAATCCAGGGGATTGGTTGGAGCCTGGGAACAGGACCAGATCAACCAACAGAATGTACAAAAAGCATGAGACACACTATGCCTCGCACTGGCCGTGGCTGCCTTAACCTGGCCAGCACCAGGGTGGCAACCTGGTGACATACCCAGAGGATCCCCACACCCCTCAGTATGAGATGAACTCGCATCCCTCCCTGGGCCACTGGTGATGAGGTGGTCAGATGGTTTAGTGATCTCCAAATGTAAACTGGTGAATAGTTGTCAGATACTTCTGGAATATCACAGTGCAAAGAACCAAAATGGAAATAGTGGGGTCTCAGCTTTGTGTTGGTATTACAGAACAACTAGTTTTGTTTGTAAGTCACTCCTTGGGTTGTTGTATGTTTTTGCACAAGCTTTCTGAGTACCTCCATACTCATGTCAATTCCACCAGCAAAACACTATGTGTATTTGGTACTGGACAAATCAGGCTGTCCTACGTTGACTGGCTTGTCATCTTTGGTTGGGGACTTCTCTCTAGTCTTGTGAGAAGTTACTACAGATTCTGATGCTCTGAGTCACCTTTGGTCTCTGTTATCTGGTCTGGTGCATGTCATAAAACTGGGAAACTGGATGGGAAGGAAACTGGGATGTATAAAATGGCTGTCAGTATTATGTCAGTATTAAATGAGTTCCTAATCATCTCAGTATGGGTCTGTGTTGATGTTTCTGTGGCTATGGTGGTGCAATAGCGGGTCTTGTCTTTATTTCTGGGTTCCTCAGCTTTATCTGTGACAATTCTGTTCGTCCTAATTCCTATAAACTGTCAATCTCTGTCAAACTATACTTTGTTTCCTTTGTCTGGTCCTATCTCTTGTCAAATTGATTCCTATAACTGGTTGATACTATTTCCTGCAAAGCTCACAATAGAGCTGCCCTATATCTGTCAATCTGTCAATACTAAATCTGTTCAAAACCTATCCTTGCAACACTTGCAATAGAGCTGCCCTACAACTATCCAATACTATTCATCTGCTCTTGATGCCCAAATGGGTTCACTAATGCCTTGTGAAAATGAAAACTGTTAAAACTAATCTGATCTTGTGAAATTGAAGCTAATTCTTTCCTATAAAACTAAGAGGTGAGTACCACATGGTTATCACTTACTAACACTGAGCAAATGCCAGTAATGAAGTAAAACAATGATGAGAGTCAAGGTTTTAGGTCAATGGATGGTTGTGAAGTGTTTCGGCTTTAACTACATCAAGCTTGGCTTTGTGGTGAATGAAATCGCTATTAAACATGTACTATCAGTATTGTCAAAGCTGGGTGAGTTACTGAGGTAAACGAGTTGATGTGTGTATGTGGGGGAGTGGAATAGAGAGAGTAACTGGTGTACAGTATGAAATTACCATGTTTATATAGTAAGATATAAATAAATGGCATCCTTGTGGTATATCTAGAAGGCTATGCATTAACATATGTGTTTCTGACCTTCTGACTATACAGCAGGTCTTGTGCATTGTCTTATTCATGTCTGCACCTTTGATTTTCATAGTTCCAGCATTAGATTATGCCTTATTCATAGTGTCAGAGTTGAGAATACTCATCGGAAATGACTGAATACCACCAAAGTATCATGTGCATCAATGTCTCGTGGTTATACAGCAATAACCAATTAATTCTGAAGTTGCCAAAGGGTGTTTGTGCTGTGGAAATCATCAAATTGCTGTGATGAAGCCCCTATGATTGCCAGATCAATGTCGAGAAGCTCTGCTTGCATGGCTGTGCCTTTGCACTTTGATGCGTCAATGCCGGAGATGTCAGCAATGTGCTCTAGGTCCTATTCTGGTAATGGCAGCACTAAATCTGCAGCTTTAGGTCAAAAATGGAGTTTTTGGAGTATTGCTGAGGTATTGACATTGGAAAAGCATTGGAAAAGCCCTATGAAGTATATATGGGCTTGTGTGGAATGATTGGTTTGCTGAAAGTCCACTAAAGGGATAAATCCATGAAATTGGAGCATACAGAGCCCTGAGGCTCATCAACAGATTGGAGTCTTTTTTGTGCAGTGAACTTGCAGGGCCTCTGTCTTGACAACTGGCTGATGCAGGAATGACCATCCATGGAAAACTTGTGGACAGTTCTCTTGAACAGCAAGGATGTTCTGGATTATCTGGAACTCAAATGTGGGATCCATGATGATGATTATATTGATGTGAAGCAGCTCACATTAGCATATGATGATCCCTGTGAAGCACAGCAGATTTTCCACAACTTCAGTTTCCCAGCACTTACTTGTATGTTGAATGTAAAAAGCTATAAGGAAGATGGAGATAAGAGTTCTATCCTGGTCAATGTGCTGGAGTACATTGGACTTGAGGAGCTGGTGGACCTCAGGCCATGAGAATTGTGTGCATGTGTGTGTATTAGATGTGTTAGATGCATCAATTAGGCATGGTCAGGTGTGTTTTTTAAGTCTATATTATCGACATTTATCCTTTGTAAAGCCTGAAGTGCTATCAGAAATTGTGTATATGTATTGTTAAGTGAATTTACATGCTATTGATAGTATGGAATGAATCACATACCTAAGAAAATAGCCTCTTGTAAGACATAATCCCTCTGTCCAGGTAAACACATGTGATAACACAGGCATTGTTGCAACACATCCCCCTATTTCAATGAAATGCATGTGTGTTCCATTGAAAACACACATAGATTTGACATTGTGACACATTGTGACACAATGCATTAAGGTGTGTTAGGTATACAGTTCTGACCTGGTCTCTAAATTGATGGCTATTAGTAAGTGTACATGGACTATTATCTAATTTTTCTTCTTTCTATATCACTTGGCTGTTTGCTGTCTTGGTATATCTGTATCACCAGTTGAAGGGGCCACCATGCCATGGCTAAATCCAAGTTCTTAAAATGTTTGTATAAAGTTAAATATATATATACATAGTAATAATCTTGCAATAATCAATTATCTTTGTTCACTTATTAATGAGATAAGCACTTCCTCATTCCAAAATCTGGAATGAATTCCCTTAAACTTAACATCTTCACCATAAATATGGGAATATGATTATCCTGAGAATGTTTATTCTTGATCTGGTGAGTATAGTACATGTTGCAATGATGAAGCATTTTGTTGTCAAGGATTTGCAGATGACACTCATGGATGTGGAATGCTTATGTGCAAAGTTCCCAGAGCTTGAGAAGCTCATGCATACTGTAGCAAGTTTGGACATTGTGAGCTCCATGATTGCTCCATGAATGTGTAATTAGTTTTGAGGCCAGAGCTCTCATAGACATGATTGAGTATGCATGGTCACAAAGGAGTACATCATGCTGACATAGAGTATAGATGTAATCAGACAATTCCATGGCAACTACCACATTTTTTAAAGCAAAAAAAGGAAATAATTTTGAAATTATTCATGCCCCAATGAGTTCAGCACAATGGCAAGACATAAATCAAATTATATGATAAATACCATGTTTTTTAAAGCAAAAAAAGGAAATTATTTTGATATTATTCATGTCCCAATGAGTTTGGCATATCAGCAAATGCACATGGGGGCAGAAAAAGGAAATACATATCAAATATATTTCTATATAAGGTCATTGGCAAACCAGCATCAGTCCTTATCAACTGTTATCTATATATTATCTACACTAAAAACACTGTTTATCAATCTACAACTTTAGGTAAATTTCAAATGGGGGTTTTGCACCACTAAGACTGAGTCAAGGACTCAGAATGAACTACTATTTCTTCACCTTCAAGTGCTGCTGATACTGCTACACTTCTAGGATTTTGATATCATCCAAGGCCTAGCTACTGGCTGATGAACTCTCTTGACATCATTCTCTTCCTCTCTGGCTTGGTACCATTGTTTCTTGTTTAAACAAGGTAAGCTATGGGAAGTATAATTAGAGTCAAAACATTGACTTAACAGTGTATAAGAACTTGGAATGGAGTTATTTTAGTATGCTAGTGTTGTAAAATAGAGTGAAATAGATGTGTTAAGTGCAGCACTAAACTGTAGAACCTAATATTTTTGAGAAGGTGTTGGTGCTCAATATATATACTACATGATGTGTATTCTAGAACTTACTACTATTTATCAGTGTCTATGTCTGACTCATTGCTGATTGAGCAAACAGGCAAACAGCTCAAAGACAGGAGAAGATTCTCATGCTGCTTCATCTATGACCTGATTGCTGGATTGCCATATACAGCCAATGCCTCTTTGACAATCAGAACTGTAAATTCTCCTGTATTTATATCTGACTAATACAAAGAAAATACAATTTACTGGGTATAAGTACAATCATGAAGAACAAAAGAAATTACTGTGCCAGTAATGCCCAAACATAAAGAACATGGATATAACCAGCTGTAAATGCACCTCTGTCATGCCCGCACATGCACTGACACCTGTGATGTGTTTTTGGGCTAG